>JANZXR010029651.1:0-14589 GCA_027575705.1 Erythroxylum echinodendron | reverse complement strand
TAATGGAATTAGGTTTTCTCTATAAATAGAGAAAACCTAGGTCTCATAAGGGTGTGACACCATTATAATACGAAACCTTAGCCACCATCAGAGAGATCACTGTGCGGCATTCGAAAGAGTTTCAGGACGTGTTAGCACACGATAGCCGCAGCCCAGATCATGCATCCTCGTGTGGATACTGGTAGAGGACATTCGCGAGTAGCAGTGTCTACGAATCTGAAAAATAACCACTAATCCGTGTCAAAAGAAAAGGTATTTTGCACATCCTGTATGTTTTCGGCTATACATTATGATGTGTTATGGTCTTTCCGCAGTGTATTGTGAATACTTTGGGCCATACACGATCCAACATGAAAGGGGTTAGACTCTGGAAGAGGGGTCTAATAGATGTTGGTATCAGAGCAAGCAGGAGTTAAACTTTAATAATAGGGTCCAACAGTTGTGGTATCAGAGCAAGTAGGAGTTAGACTCCGATAACAGGGTCCAACACATAAGATGTCAGATCCCATTTTTGGAGCCCGATTGTCACAGTTGGATACCAATATTTTTACACAAACACTTACATTCATGCTAACCCCTTTTTTTTCCATCTCCATTTCAGCCCAATATGTTGAAGGATAGCATTGGTAACTCCCCAGATTTGCATGTACTATGCTTCGGGTCCGTTAGCATAATTTCTTATCTTCTTCTTCTGTGCTTGGTTTGTTGTCTACATTCTATCATCTGTCTTTGACTTTTATCGTCTGGGTTTGGCCTCCTCTTATCGTCTGTATTACATTTGCGTCTGCCTTTCATTTACGTCTTCCTTTTTGAAGTGTCACCACAGACAATTCCTTACGCCTGTGTTATGACAAGTTGTCTGTGTTCCCTTGTGTCTATGCTTCACGCATCTGTGTGCTTCCTTTGTGTCTGTGTGTGACGTCAGCATAGACGATTCCTTCCATCTGTGTTCTTCCTTTGTGTCTTTGTGTGACGTCAGCACAGACGATTTCTTCCGTCTGTGTTCTTCCTTTGCGTCTCTGTGTGACGTCATCACGGACGATTCCTTCCATCTGTGTTCTTCCTTTGCGTCTGTGTGTGACATTAGCACAGACGATATTCTTCCTCTATATTTTCTTTTGCATATGAACATAATCTTTCCAATTCTAACATGATATTCTAAAACAAACAACATTGGCAATTCCAACAGAGAAGAACATGAATATGTACAATTTCCTTCTCCAATCTTCAAACACAACAAAATCAAACATGAAAGGAATTCAATCTCACCTTCTCATTTTCATTTTCATTTTTTTTAAACCTAGTCAGAGTTGTTACATGTCAATATTCACATCAAAACTCAGAACCAAAATACAAAGATGCTTATGTATGAAATGCCTCTAAAGCTATTAGATAATGTTCACTAACTTAGTACAATAGACTTCTAGCTATCTTGGAGTTTCTGATGCCTTGCAAGGATCACTGATCTTCTCGATCTACATCTAAGGGGTGGAAAATAATTGGTTTAGCTATACGACTCAGTGGATAACAAATTTATAGCCTTTGGCAATAAGCCACACAATCAAACACATATACATATCTATCTCAATCTGGAAATGGCAAGTTGGCACTTGCAGTTCCAATTCACATTTCATAATTCCATACATAAATGCATAATACTCAGCTTCATCACAATTTAACACATCACAAGTTAAAATGCACAAGTAAATGGTTCTAGGGTCCCATCGAATAAAACAGAAAAATGGAAGTTTACTCCTTAACAAAATGAGTCACTTTTTGGATCCTGTGTGCCATAAGTGGGCAGCCGGGATAAGGCTTATGTCAATGTGCATGTGACTACGAAACGGTTCCTCTCTGACCAAAACACAATCAGATCTTATGCTAATTTCAATCAATCACAAGTTCATATTTTCATTCTTTCTCTTCTTTCCATTAAATCAAAGTGCCACGATATAATTTCAAAGTATAGGATAATTATGCTCAAAATTCAGATTTTTATCACATATCATACATCATAAAGCAATTTCTATCACAATATTTCAAAACAAACCATGTTAACACACAACACACACTTACAAGTCATTTTGCTCATTACACAATAACTATAAACGAATTATCCACGCAATTCGCTTGATAATCGAAGTTCACTGTTGTCTTTCCTCTTCACCTTGAATCGAACTTGCTTGGTTTCCTATAACAAACTAAGTTCTCATTCAATAGGAAATTCAATTTAAGAACCCATAGAATGAAAAGCATGAAAACGACCCTGGAATATGTAACCCATACATTTCCCAAGCTCTCTAAGCCACAAACCCTTCAAAACTCTAAGAGGTTAAAATCAAACTTACCTTAAATCTTCACCAACTATGATTTTTCCTCGGCCCTAAGGAAACTTTAACTTTCCTCTTCCTTTTTCCCTTGTTGAACGACTTCAAAATCACTATTTAAAGCTAAGAAAAATCAAACCCTAGCTTAACTTTCCTTCTTTCCTCTCAACCACTGAAACTCTCTCCTTTCTTTCTCTCTTTCACGATTTGTCCCCTTCTTTTTCACTCTAATCACCTTTTTGGTCTTCCACATACCAAGACAACATTTTAATTTCCCCTTTTTGCCCTTAATGAATGTTAAAAGTCACTTTTTCCCTTCCTTTAATGCTTCTTACCTCTTAACCTTAAGTGGCATGCCAAAATTGCCCTTGCACATCTTACTACTTTAATCTAATTGGCCAATGTAATAAATCCCACTTACACAAAATGAATTAACTCCAAAAATATTTCTATCGTGACTGTATAATTCATGCGCTTATTCCATAACTATCATGCTTAATTGAACAAAAATATTTCGGGGCCAACAACACTTCTGTTAAATGAAGATTGAAACATCAGTTAGTAAGGTACTTTCCTATGGCACATTTATCCTTGAATGAAGCTTGAAACGAAGTTAGTTTGATGATGAATGTATGATATATTTCAAGTAATAATTGAGGTTATAACTTTAGCATGGATGATTGATATCAATGAGAAAAATTCTAGAAATTTAGAGATGTTATAAGAATGAAAGTAACCCTATGAATGCTAACGTGATTCAAAAAAATGAGTAATATGTATTAAGTAAGAATGAATTAGAGTTTGGATAGTATGTGATCATATAATACTAGAATAACATAGCTGATTAATCCATTAAAAGGCCATAGGTAATAGTGGAAGATGTTTTGATGTGATTAGGTAAATTCATTATCCCCATGGATTTTATGGTTTGGATTTTGAAGAGGATAAAAATTGTCCACTGATCTTAGGTCGACCATTTATGAATACAGTAAAGGCCATAATGGATGTTCATGAAGGTAAACTGACACTTTGAATAGGTAAAGATCAGGTTGAATTCAATATGAATAAGGCCTTAAAGAATCTAACAACGAGTAACGTATACTTGAGAGTTGAAATCATAGATCAAAGTTTGTGAGAACAAGTTGAGAGCTGCATAACAGAAGTGCAGTCACTAGAAATATAATTTGAAAATGATCACCAAAGTTTTGAAGCTAAAGAAGATAATGAGATGGATGAGGCAAATGTTCCAGTACATCAAGACAAATTAGTTCGAACCGATGCACCTATGCCATTATCTTCAGAGAAAACTCTGACATTAGAGCTAAAGCCTTTACCCACACACCTCAGGTACATATTTCTTGGTGAAGTTCAAATTCTACCTATAATAATTTTCAACCAATTAAGCGAAAAATAAGAAAGTATGGTGGTGGAAGTTGTTAGGAACTGAATGAAAGCCATTAGATGGCTTGCTAACATTTAAGGAATAAGCCCGAATGTCTGTATGCACCGAATAAACTTAGAGGAAGGATGTAGAATAGTGTGAGAGCGTCAACAAAGACTAAACCCTAACATGAGGGAGGTGGTCAAGAAAGAGATCATAAAACTCTTAGATGCAGGGATAATTGATCCCATCTTTGACAGTGAATGGCTTAGCCCAGTGCGATGCATACCTAAGAAGAGAGGAATGCCAGTGATTGGGAGTAAAAGTAGAGAAGTAATTTCAACCAGAATAGTCACAGGGTGGAGAGTATGTATATATTTTGTAAACCCAATTCAGTGACTAGAAAGATCACTTTCCTCTCCTGTTTATAAACCAAATGACAGAAAGGGTAGGTGGTCATTCATTTTATTACTTTTTAGATGGATATTTGGGCTATAATCAAATTTTCATCTACCTTGATGATCAGGAGAAAACTACATTCACCTGTCCCTATGGAACCTTCGCATAGAGACAGATGCCTTTCGGACTTTGCATTGCTCCAGCAACATTTCAGAGGTGCATGATATCAATATTCACTGACAGGATAGAGGATATAATAATTCCCAATTTAGTACTAAATGTGATTCTTCACATCTTTGAAGAACTTTATCCAGATTGGGAGAAATGTCAGTTAATGGTGCAAGAAGGGATCATTCTTGGACATAAGATTTCACATCAAGGATTCAAAGTTGACAGAGTAAAAACAGAAGTAATAGAAAAACTTCCATCCCCAAGCAATGTCAAAGGAGTGCGAGGATTTTTAGGCCATGTAGGATTCTAGCAACTGTTCATCAAGGATTTTTCACATATTGCACGACCTTTGACCAACCTCTTAGTTAAGGATGTGCCCTACGTGTCTGATGATAAGTGTATTTCTGCATTTAATATTTTAAAAGAAGCATTAATATTGGGATCACCACCAGAATGGACACTTCCAGTCGAGGTTATGTGCGATGCGAGTGACCAAGCCATAGGTTAGGAAAGGAAAGATAAAAAATTACATGCAATCTACTATGCCAGTAAAACTCTTATAGGACCCCAACTGAACTACACCACTATAGAAAAGGAGTTACTCGTAGTAGTGCACGCGTGTGAAAAGTTTCGATAATACTTGTTAGGTTCAAAGATAATTGTATTCACTGACCACGTGTCACTGAAATACCTTTTGAACAAAAAGGATGCAAAAATAAGGCTCATTAGATGGGTGTTACTTTTGCAAAAATTTGATTTGAAGGTGAGAGATAAAAAAGGAGTAGGGGAGTGGAGTGCAAGCCAGGTAAGGACATTAACGAAAATTTCCCAAACAAAACCTTGATGTAACTCGAGAGCTTAACAATTTCATAGTTTGTAGATATCGCTAATTATATTGCAAGTGGTAAATTCCCATCACATCTCTCATACTAAAAGAGGAAGAAATTTTTGCATGACTGTAGTTGATATGTATGGGATGAGCCAACTTTATATAGAGTCGGTGTAGATGGATTAATGCGAAGTTGTGTTCCAGAAAAGGAAATGTTAGACATCCTTAAGAAATATCAAGGACAGTATGCTGGGCATTATGAGGCCAACAAAGGGGTGTCTCGAATACTAGAGAGTGGATTTTACTGTCCGTAGTTATTTAAGGAGACGCAGACTTAGGTGACATAATGCAATCGATGCTAGAGTATAGGTAACATCTTTAAAAGGAAAAAATGTCATTATCTAATATTCAAGAGGTGAAGGTTTTCGATGTCTAAGGCATTGATTTTATGGGTCCACTCCCATCGTTAATGAGGAAGATGCACATTTTACTGGGAGTTGATTATGTTTTGCATTGGGAGGAAGCGATAGCATCTCCAACCAATAATGGGAAGGTTGTGCAAAAGTTCATTAAATGACTATTTAACCGATTTGGAGTGCCACGTAAGATAATAGGTGATGGAGGCGCACAGATGCTCTTCTAAAAAGAAATGGAGTGCATTAGCTACCTGGTACATCTTACCATCCATATACTAGTGGCCAAGTGGAAGTTGTTAACTGAGAGCTGAAATGAATCCTGAAGAAGAAATGGAACAATTCTAGGAAAGATTAGGCAGCTAAAAGCAAGCCAGTGAAAAGAGACTACTATAACTAGATGAGCTTGAAGAATTTCATTTCAATGCTTCTGAGAATGCTAAACTATACAAGGAAAAAGTGAAGAAGTGGCACGATGCTTGTCTCAAGCAAAAGGATTTCAAGATAGGAGACACTATTTCGACCCAAAACCATAGGCCATGATCATACACAGCGGGCCACGATTATGCATAGCAGGCCACGATTGTGACAAAAAGTGTCAAGTCAGGCCACAATCGTGTACATTAGGTCATTATCATGACAGAAAGGTTAAATAGTAGGCCATGATCATGGCAGGCAGGGCCACTACTGTTCCCTACGTCGGGCTGATAGAAAAACTCAATTTTTGTGAGATTTTATGGACCATTTCAACCCCGACTTTCACCTAGGGCTTCCTCAGAATAAATAGAACATGATGTGATAGCCACCAGAGGGATAAGAGAGATTAGAAAGTCGTGCAACAGTGCCAGATTTTTCAATATCTGAGGAAGGAGATGAAGGAAGAGAGACACAAAGATGTGCTAGACATGAAGTACTTCTCGAAACAGGTGGTTTCCCACCGTTCCTGCTTCTGAGATTCCATTCCCGACATTGTTTCCATTTATTTCAGTTTTATTTATATATAGAATTGAAATAGGTGTTGAGATTCATCACGTTGAATGTTGAGTTTATGTTTATACTTACCTTCAAATTTTTGCTTTTGAGATTAATAAAATTTATTCGTTTATGTTTCTTTTATTGAGTTGATTGTGGTTTCAATTTGTTCTTAATAATTTGATAACAAATTGAGAAGGTGAACTGGGTAAAAGTCATCGATTTGTGATAAAGAGAGTTAGGTGAATCGATAGGTAGAGAATTGAGTTAACTTCGTAGAGTCATGTAACGAGAGATCGAGCATAGATTCCTAATAGGTTAATAGGCAATTTTAGAACTAATTTAGCTTTTGGACTAATTGCGGATCGAGAGATCGCAATTCCCATAATTTGAATTATGGATTACCAGTTAAGAATTATAACTGGAGAGAGAGTAATTCACTCTAGGATCGTCTAGACCCATTAATTTAGTAATTGCATAATCTATTAGGCTTTCTTAGTTACAAATTAAAATCTCCTTTTTCTCTTTTAGTAATTTCTAGGTCGATTATGGGTTAGCTGTGATATTGTTATTTTTTTTTACTCTTTGGCACTTTAATTTCTCATATTTGATTATTGATTGATTTAATTTTTGCATTAGTTGTTTAATTAGGTTTATTGTGAACTTAGTTTCCTTTAGATTTTAGGACTAGTTCCCTTCCTCGTGGGATCGACACCTTAGGTACTATACGAACGACCCATGCGCTTGCAATAATTACCAAGGTTATAAATAGTAAAACTGAGCGTGTATAACATTAAGCGAACAGTAACTACCTCAACCTCCATCGCTATTCCCTTCACTGATACAACCTACCTAGAAATCACCATTATCCTCCTCATTTGCACACCCTCCCTTGAAACACAAGCAAGCAGGTGGTTAGAGACTAACCAACCTTAACCCTCACCTTCATGCCACCTTAGGAGATGGATGGAAAGCTTGTGGTATGTCTAAATCTTTCCACACTCGAGGATGGCGCTAAGAGTTGGGAATCAACTCTTATAGGGTTCTTCCAGTGGAACGGCTCATACCTTCAAAGATGCAACATATGGCACAGAAATTCCTTCTTTAAACATCCTCAAACGAGAACAAGACCCTCTTATCAAATCGACAACAATTGGCGTCTGAGTCCCACAAAACAACCACAGAATCTTTTCCAACGAGCAATGATAACCAAGAGCATGAACATAAGAATATACCACACGACTCCAACATAATAGATAGGCCAGTGGGTATGTCCATTGAGTCCTCACTCTCTCCTACTTTATCTAATACCCCACTGTTCCCAATTATTGACACCTCTCAAGCTGATACTACTAGAAACACTACAGAGACGAATGAACATCTTTTCCATGCAGTGGAGAGAAGACATTCAAAATAGGGAAAGAATAAAAGCCCCACTGGTTCATCCCTCTAATGTCCATCTGTATATATAATGTGTATGGAATAAATAGCCCCTCTAAGTTTTTAGATTTAAGGGACTTTGTTTATATGAAAAATTGATGCTTATTGCACTTCTTAAAACAAAAATAAAACTTTAAAACCTTTATAAGTTGCAGCTTCTCAGTCCCCGGTGGGGCATACTCTCTAATCATCAACAACATGCTTTTGGCTACATTATCCTTTATTATAATTAGGAAGAACTCAAAGTCGACTTGTTGGAGTCCATTAAATAAGCCATACATCTCCATCTAATTTTTCTATAGGTAAATGTTATTTTAAACACCTCTATTATCTATGAAAGTAACCAGTCATTCCAAATAAGAAATCTTTGAAGCAACCTCTGAAACTTTAGTAGCTGCATAACATTTCCATGGTTAATCTGTGGTGATTTTAATTCCACCCTCTTTGCTTTGAAAGCTAAAGTCCATTGCAATCTCAAAAACTATTAAAAGGACTTCATGAATTATTTCAAGATATATGAGTGACTGATCTGAAATTTTTGTTAATACATTTACTTGGTCCAATAAACAATCTTCATCTTGGCATATAAGGAAAAAACTTGATCATGCAATGGTGAACAACGCTTGGCTGTCTGCCTTTCCAAATATTTATGCAAATTTTAAAGATCCGTTATTTTCTGATGATTCTCTAATTCTCGTTGGCAACTTGTTTCAGCAACTCCCTTTTTATTTTCCATTTAGATTTAATAAATATCTTGTGAATGATCTTAGTTTTCCAAATACGTGTAGGTTGGGAGTGAATTTTAGTTATGCAGATATTCAACAATATTATTGTGTCTAGAAGTTAAAATGTATCAAGAAGGAGCTCAAATGTCTTGAATCTATACAAGGTTCCACTCTATTTGTTATCCATTTGAGCATATCCAAACTTGAGGCTATTTAGTTTATGCTTACATTGCAGCCTATCGACCTGCAACTTATGGAAAAAGAAAAAGCGACACTCACAAATTAATTGCAAGCTGTGAGTAATCGTTCTTTTTTACTTCAACTCCAAGAAAAAATACAAATGGCTTAAGGATGGTGATCAATTCACCATCTTTTTCTTTAAATCCATTATTGGATGGCACAACTTCAACAAAATTTACTTTATCTCCTCTGCAACTGGTGCAATACTGCTAGGACCCCATAAAATCCAAAAGCAAGCTACACGTTATTTGATTTCTCTTCCAAGTTCGTGTAGCACCTTGCTCTTATAAGGCATATTCCCAAACATACCGATGGTATTAGAGAACATACTTTACAAGAGCTGCATGCTAAGACAATCAGTCAACTCATTTTAAATTTTTTTCATGTATCACATGAATATTTAGAAAATCAATATTCATTTTCAGCCCATTTTATTCATAAACATTTCCAGTCACAAGTGTCCCAAACATTAAACAAATCATCAGAATTCCAGTAATCACTTGGGCCCATTACAGTTACAAAACATGTTTAATCATAACTATTATTACAAATTGAATTCATGTGTACATTGTATAGAATTCATATATAATTATTTAACAGTTGCGGAAAACAAATCTTAGTACAAAAAGACTGAAGATAAATGTAGGTGCAAACTAATCCCGACCTCTATCTTTTATTCAATTGTAGTGGCTATAGTCCAATATCTAACTAGATATCTCCTAAACTTGAAAGACAACGTTACAATCTTAGTGAGTTTTACAAATTCAGTGAGCGAATCATCCTCAATGGGCTCACTCATATCAACACAAAACAATTCACATATTCATATTCGTAGACAATTCACATATTCATATCTAGCACATCATTTCATATTTCAGTTTCGGAATAATACTTATCTCACTTCAATCGTTCATTAAATACAAATTAGTTTTTATATATATGCAATGCATATGTGATTTGTTTTAGTTGTTACTTATTGTGAATGAGTGCCTTTTTAACTTCCCCATATTCATTGTGGATACTAGGTTCATTAATAATTGTCCTGTATATGTTGGAGATACCGAGGTCATTATACATAGTGAACCTTTGCCTCTTAATCACATTATGAGCTTTGAGTTCTTTTTCTGTGGCTACTCTGGTCATAACTATCTTTATCCGATCATGTATATCATGTAATGAAATCCATAAATTCACATATATGTAGTCAATCACAATTATTCAGTACACATTCTCTTTTTCACACTTTCATCGGATATATATCCGGCATTTAATGAAACATTAAGAACACTTATTTCTTTCTCATTCACATTCAATGAAGCACTTCCAACACATTCTCATTGATAAAACTTCTCGGACTATTAATGTTTGGAATTATTGCAATCACATTATAATCAGTTCAATACAAAAATTTAAACAAAAATAATCAATCACTATGAGACCTTCTAGGCCAACTCATAGTATGCTACAGATTAGCATTTGGTTCAATGATCTAGAAACATCTGGATAGTGAAGTTTAATCTTGTGTATCTGTGTTCAAGCAATACACTCATTATTCACATTACTAAATTGCATAATCTCATAAGCATTCATTCATATACATATGCACATGTGTAATGTATATTGTATGCTCAATTTGACTATTTCGGGTATGTTTCATTAATCACATCTTTTGATAATTTAAACATCATCATTTGAGTATATCTAACTTGTACTTATATTCATAGCTCAAATATAATTGATTATTTTAATATCGTCAATCAATCATTCACCAACGTTATTCTAGCATTATATGATCATATAATATCCACACTCTCATTCATTCTTACTTAACACACATTAGTCAGCTTTTTTCAATTACATTAGCATTCATATGGTCACTTTCATCCTTATAACATCTTTAAATTTTCATAATTTTTCTTAATGATATAAATTATCCGTACTTAAATTATAACCTCAATTATTACGCTAAACATATCACACATTTAATTTCTTAATCCATCATCAAACTAAGTTCATTTCAAGATTCATTCAAGGCTAAATACACCATAGGAAAGTTCCTTACCATTTGTTGTTTCAATTATTATTTAAAAAAAGTGTAATTCATGTAAAACCATTCCTACAATAGTGGATGATTTCCTATGATTGTGGGTTAAACCAATAGAAACTTTCTAGCAATTTAAACACTTCTCACAATCGTGGATGCATTCCCACGATCATGGGTTATCAAAATCTGAAATTTCCAGCTATAGTCTTCCCTATTTTCTACATTTCCAAGTCCTATAAGTTAACCTAACATATCTTATGCTTTGTTCATCATTTCTACCTTAATTTCTCACCATTTTCATCTCCATTTTAACTCCAAAACACTCATCAAAATGATCATACATTATTGTTCATCAATCATACAAAACAGAACATCAATGTATACATACATTCATCAATGTTTTAGCTTACATTCAACTTCATTATCAACATAACTTTATCTGTAAACTATCATCTAATTTCTTCTCTTTTAAAGACACTACACTTGCTTTTTCTTTAACTTCAAAGCTTCATCTATTTTCTCATATGACAACTTATAACTCACATTTGTCATATACTTAAAATAGAACATATTTATATCATTCCTTTATTTACATTTCTGCACATATCTTATATATAAACTTAGGGTATAAACACATCTCTTTATTCATCAGTTATTAACTCTTATTCAACCACTATTTTCATTATTAATCATTGACAAAACAATACATAATCTATTATTTATCATTTATATGAAAATAGAACATCAATAAATATTCATGGCTTCATCAACGTTGATGCACACTCATTCATCACCATTTACTCTATCAATAATCCTCTATAACATTCCAAACCTGTTGCTCATCATAACAAAAAAATATGACATAAACCTACTTAATTCCTCATCAATGTATCAACATATTTCAAAATGTTTATCATGATCATTTCATGTCAAACTATTATTATATATATTTATATTTAAACTACCCATGAAGATTAATAATGTACCTTCATCTTTTAGCTCCAAGGTTTCTTTAAATTTTCGTAACCTTAGCTTCCTCCATGCATACACGATCATCATCATAGAGGCTGCAGTAGGTTAGGTTTTATAGCAACAAGATGATGAAGTTAATGAAAATGGAAGCAGAAAGTGATGGATGAGAACAAGGTTTAACATGGTGAGAGTTGAAGATGTCGTAAATGGAAAATAAGAAATGAAGAAGATGAAGAACAAAATAAAGAGAGAAGAAGAAAGCATCAAATGAAGATGAAAGACAATATAAGATGGTCTTTCATTAAGTGAACTAGTCATTGGTGAGATGTGTGGCATATGGCATGACACTTGTCACTTGCCACATGTCTCATTCTTTTGGATTCATTTGGTCTTTCATTAAGTGAACTAGTCATGGGTGAGATGCGTGGAATATGGCATGACACTTGTCACTTGCCACATGTCTTATTCTTTTGGATTCATTTGGACCCTTATTAATAACTAGTGTATTTGTCTTAAATTTCTCATCCAATTGTCTCCTAATTTTCTATAACACTTTTCATTAAATATTAGTGCCATATTTCAATTATTTCTACTACCATATATTAACTATTTCTACTACCATTTAGCAATTGTCTTGCCACTTGAAAATTTTCCTAGCCCAAAAATACTCATAAATATAAAAATTTTCCCAAATTTTCAACAAAAAATCTAAATCAATATTTATGCTCACCAAATCAATTTTTAAGACATAACATTCACTATTTACATCATAATCATATTGGAATCATTTATACCCTAGAATATGTCAAATGAGTGCATATACAATTATTGCAATGTGTGAAAAAATCAATTCATGTATGTCTATATGTTAGTAATATGCATGAGTATATAATGCACCTTATAATTTCTCAATACTATTTTCATGTACAAAAATCTAGGGTTTTAACCCTTAATATGGGAAAATGGGATACTACAATTCTCCCCTTTAAGAAATTTCATCTTCGAAATTCTTATTTGATTTCTCAAATTGATGGGGGTATTGTTTTCTCATATTCTCCTCCGTTTTTTCCACGTAACTTCTTCACTATAATTATTTCTTCCAAAGGACTATAATCGATGGAATTACTCGATTTTTCGGTTGCTTATTCAGATACCCCACTATCTTAACTAGTTTCCTCAATATATCTCAAATTAGTCGCAATTTCATTTCTTGTGTCAATAACACATATTTCGTGTCATACCGATGTCTCCTAAGTATACTCACATGTAACACATTGTGAATCTAAGACATCTTTGTTAGTAAGGCTAACTTAATTCAATGGTCCTATTCTCTCAATAATCCCATATGGACCAATGTATCTCGAGCTTAGTTTACCCCTTTTACGGAACTTCAGAACACCTTACCAAGGCAATACTCTTAGAAACACTTTATTTATCTCTTAATATTCCATATCTTTGGTGTTGTCCACTTAACTCGTTTGTCTTTCTTGAGTCACTTTAATTCTGATATAGATCAATTTCACTTACCAACAGTATCTTGAATCAATTCTGGGCCTTAAACAATCCTTAGGCCCTCTTTATTCCAATATAAAGTTAGGGGACTCTTTCTGTCATACAATGCCTTAGATAGCACTATGATACTGATTGTTGTAATCAAATTCAATTATAACTGTATATTAATTTCATGCTTTTAGGAGCTCCAAAATATAAGTTCTAAGCATATCTCCAACAGTTAAGACTGTTGGCAAATCAAACATTTAGTCACACATTAAGCCATTTACTTCTCCATCCTTGGTACTTAAATGTTATTTCAGCGTATTATTACCAGGATGTATAGCATAGGCCGCTATGTGTGTTTCCTTCAAAATTTCTTTTATCAATCATCTATATCAGGTACACATACTCCTTACTTCAACCATAATATATTATTTTCCAATTCAAACTTTGAATTCTAATTCGAATTCACTTTCAATTTCTTAATAAGATTCACTAATTTTGAATCCTTACTTTGGACTATTCTAATCCTTTCATGCAAAACTAGTCTTAAATTCAATATGACAAAATAATACTTCATTTTGCCCTAATTCAACTCAATATTTAACGTTCTTAATTGAACAAGAATTTTTGATGTCGATAGTAAAATTTGTGCTACACTACAATTGGATTTTCTACTTAATGTATTAGATATTACATTAGATTTATTAGGATGCTACTCAGTTGTACAATTACATTCTTTAAATAACTCTATCCATTGTCTCTATCTCATAATTAACTCTTTCTGACTCAATAAATACCTCAAACTTTAATAATCTATATAAATCTGAAATGTTTCACCCTACATATAATATCTCCAAAATTTTCAAAGCAATTACTATTATAGCAAGTTCTAAATCATGTACTAAATAATTTAAACTCGTGAGACCTTAACTGTCTCAATGCATATATATAATCACATTACCAAGCTGCATCAGAATACATCCTAATTCCTGATGTGAAACATCACTACATACTACATAAGCTTTAGATCCAAACAAAATAGCTAATATAGTTGTTGTAATTATTCGGTGTTTTACTTCCTCAAAATTCTTCTTACATTTATTTGTAACATCCCCTCACTTATGGGAAAGGGCAATGTGGTCTTTTTGAATGGGTTAGAATAATTGAAAGTGTCTTTAT
>JANZXR010029640.1:3214-14590 GCA_027575705.1 Erythroxylum echinodendron | reverse complement strand
TTATATTTTTAATAATGATTGTCTTTTTTCATATAAATTGTGGTTATTATTTATATGTGAAATATCTGAAAATTATTGTTTTTTCATATTAATTGTGATTATTATTTATTATTTTGATATTTAGAGACTAGGTTAAAAATATACAGTACAACTGTACAATATGACAATAGACTATTTTGCTATTTTAAAAAAAATTCAGGGACTATTTTATAAATTTAAAAAATTACCCGAAAAGGTACCCAATATTAACCGATACCGGTACAGTACCGTACCAGAACTCAATCGGTACCAAATTTGGTACGGTATTCTCAACATTGATAGAGATGCCAGTCTTCAATCTGACTAGAATGACTCCAAATTCCAGTCAGGTTATATTGTCACACTGAATGGTGGAGCAATCAGTTGGAAGAGTTTCAAACAAGAGATGACTGCAGCTGCGAAAGAGTTAGAGTACATTGCAGCTGTGGACGTGGCAAAAAAAGAAGTTGTTTAGATCAAGAAGTCATGAAACTTGGAGTGGTTCCTAACATAGTAGACCTAATATTGTTGTACTGTAACAACTATGGGGCTATTACTTAAGCCAAGGAACCAAGATCTCATCAGAGGTCCAACCACGTACTGAGGAGATATCACCTGATCAGGGAGATAATTGATAGATGTGATGTGAAGATAGAGAGAGTGCCCATATATCAGAAAAACGTTGATACTTTGACTAAGCCACTTTCTCAAGCAAAATTTGATTCTTGTGTATTCGCCTATGATATTAGATACAAAGTCGATTGACTTTAGCACAAGTAAGAATTTGTTAGAGTAGTGCTCTAAAGGCAATCTCCTTTAGCATTTTTGTCCAAATTTTATTTTGATTAATACAGCAAAAGGCATTTTTCATTGATTTGATATTCTTTTATATATGAATTGATATTGATCTTAAATCGAATTAATGAAGTCTATGATAGAAAACATAGCATAAAAGAAATCGTGATGAGATCATGATAATGAGATTCCTATCATGTGCAATTATGTTAGTATCTAAATAATCTCTAATCATAGGTGATGTGAACAGGAGCAAGGACCACTATAGAGATGACGTGCGTGATGGAGGCAAGCTTGTCATTCCAGTTGGACCTATTTCTAGAGCTAGGATCGAGAGACTCAAGGAGGCTCTCTATACACATGTGGGCCAATTTGTGGAGGCGATGGAGAGTACCAAGTCTATTGGAGGAGAGCTATTTGAATCATGACCCAAATTCACTTAGGAATTGAAAACCATCGTATTGGGCTACGCATTATCACTTAAGCCTAAGAGGAGAGGCGTGCCTACGATTAGACTTCGGGGGGGGCGTTGAACTAGACCTAGGTGTGTTTTTTATTATTCTATTTTTTGACTTGTTTTAAGTTATATTTATTTTGGGCTTTCATATATTATTTACCCAAGTCTTTTATTATTTGACCTAGGTATAAATACCCTTTTTAGGGTTAGAAAAAGCACTTTTTTTTATCAGATTATCTTTTGTAAGTTGCCTGCTATATTGAGAGAAGAAACCCCTCTTGTTCATTTCAACTTAGGAATTAAACATCACTTATCAACTGAAATCAGATTGTGGCATGATTTTGATCCTAAACAATTTTCTTAGTTTATTCTTTACCCGTTATCTAGGTTGCTCAAGATAAGTTCTTCATGAGGTCTAGTAGGTAAAATTGAAACCCTAAGTATCAGATTTAATTTTAGTTAATTTGAATCTATCATATTCTTCTTTCCCTGGATCCGAACTTTTCGATCTTTCGATTTTGTGGTGTGCATTAGTTAGTATCAGAGCTTTTGTTTGGAGGAAAATTCTTCTTTAACTCCATTGGAATTTAAGAAATTGCTGCTCATCACCATCCAATTATCGTCGTTTCATCAATTCTGGTGTGAATTAACTTTCAGCCTAGGGTTTGAATCTTTCTTCTTGTCTTATTTTAGGCTAGGGTTTTCAATTATTCTTGTTGTTTCTTTTGTAGAAACTTTCGACATATAGTTAAAAAAAGTTTGGAAAAAATCCCAAAAAAATTTGAAAAAAAGTTCAAAAAAAAGAATAAAAAAGTTAGTAAAAAACTGAAAAAAGGAGTTCAAAAAAATCCCAAAAAATTGTTTTGTTTCGTTATACTCGTACTTGCTAATTAGTTCAAATTTTCAAGCCCTTCTAATTCTTTTGATCAGTTGAGAATTGATTCCGAGTGGTGAATTGAATTTCAGAGGGGATTTAGTGGTAAAAGGAAAGAGTGTGTGAGCTTATTTGAGGGAGTCATTTTCGTGACTTAAACACGAGGGGAGTGACATCAATTAAGTGAAACACATGAGGGAGTGTGTGAGGTTGTTTATTACTAACCTTGTTTTGCAGGTATATCATTTTATCTATAATGTCACAGGGAGGTAGTAATCATGACAACTAAAAGAGAGATGCAAATATCACTTTCACTTTGAAAGCCATGCAGTAACAATTTGAGAGATTCAATCTAGCCCTATTGAGATTACGAGACAGATGAATGAACTCAAATAAGGGAGACGCGAGGAACCTCAGGGGAGGCATGCAGGTGTACACCAGCAACAACCACCACCTCTGTATGAGCCAGACGAGGATGACTTTGATGAGGAGGAGGAGTTTGAGGTACGTTGACCTAGGAGAACTCAGAGAGTTGAGCCATTTAATAGGAGAGGTGGAGACCTTAAATCCATCAAGATACAAATCCCAGCCTTTAAGGTAAGGAATGATGTAGAGGCTTACCTGGAGTGGAAAAGGAGGGTGGACTTAGTTTTTGAGTGCCATAATATTTTTGAAGATAAAAGGGTAAAACTATTCGCTGTTGAATTTACAGATTATACGCTAATATGGTGGAATTAGTTGGTGACATCCAGGAGGAGAAATAGAGAGATGCCAATTACTATTTGGGACAATATGAAGGCATGCGTGAGGAAGCAGTTTGAGCCTTCTTATTATTATATGGAGATGCACCAGAAACTTCAGAGACTCACTCAAGGGTCCAAATCAGTAGAGGAATACCACAAGAAGATGGAGGTGGCTATGATCTGAGCCAAGATAAAGGAGGACTCAGAGGCTACAATGGCTAGATTTTTTAGTGGACTCAATAGGGAGATAGCTAATGTTATGGAGTTGTAGCACTACTTAGAGATTAATGACATGGTGTACATGACCATGAAGGTGGAGAAACAAATCAAAGTTAGATTGGTAGTAAGGAGTGGAATGAATTCTAGCCAATCATGGAGTTTAAAATGGCCTAAGAGAGAGGAGAAGTCGAAAGACAAGGGGGTGAACTTCAAGAAGGCACCCAAAATGCCAAATGTCGGGTTTGACCCTAAAGTACACACCCAAGCTTCTTCTAGTAAGCATTCTAGCACTAAATGTTTTAGGTGTTTGGGTATTGTAAAATTTTGCACCTCAATGTCCAAATAAGAAAGTCATGATTATGAGGGATAATGGGATGATTGATTCGGAGGATAGTGGTAGTGAATCTGAGCTTGTTGTTGATAATGATTTTGAGGATGATAGTTGCTTTGAGAGAGCTATTACAAGGGAAGCACTAGTAGTTAGGAGGGTACTGAGTGCTAGGGCCACAGATGAGGTTGTATCAGAGAGAGAATCTTTTCCATACGAGATGTTTAGTTAGTGGAAAAATATGTAATTTGATCATTGATGGAGGTAGTTGCACTAATGCAACTAGTTGGACTATGGTACAGAAATTGGGTTTAACATGCAAGAAACATCCAGAGCTATACAACAGTGGTTCAATGATAGTGTTGGTGTAAAGGTGACTAGGCAGGTTGTAGTGCCATTTTTAGTAGGAAGATATGAGGATGAGGTGTTGTGTGATGTGGTACCAGTGGAGGCTGGTCATATGTTACTTGGGAGACCTTGGTAGTTTGACAAGAGGGTAGCACATGATGGGTATACCAATAAGTGCTACTCTAAGTTTAAGGGTAGGAATTTCATTCTACTACCTTTATCACCTCATAAATTGTACCTGGACCAGATAAAATCAAGTAAAAGTGAGGAGGGTTTGGGTAGTGAGAACAAAACAAGAGAAAAGAGAAAAGAGTCCCAAAAGAAAAATGAGTTTGGCCCAATAGTGAATGATTGCACAAGTGAGGAAAAGAAAGTGGGATGTGTAGGAGAGAAGAGTTCAGGAAGAGAAAAGAAGAAAGAAGAGAAAGAGAGAAAAGTGAGTTTGTTTGCTAAAGGAAAAGACTTGAGGAGAGTAACTAGAGAGAAGAGAGCACTAGTAGTGGTGAGATATAAAGAGTGTTTAGTTTTTGACACTAACCCTCTTGATGCTTTGCCTAGTGTTTTTGCTTCTCTTTTGCAGGATTATACTGATGTCTTTTCTGAGGAGATGCTAAGGGACTGCTACCCTTGAGAGGCATAGAGCAACAGATTGATTTTGTGCCCAAAGCTCAGATTCTGAACTGCCCAACTTATAGGAGTAATCTTGAGGAGATAAAAGAGTTTCAAAAGCAAGTGGGTGAGTTATTGGAGAAGGAGCATATGAGGGAGACCTTGAGCCTTTGTGCAGTGTCTGTGTTATTGGTGTAGCTGTCAACAAAATTACTATAAAGTATCGCTATCCTATTCCTAAGTTAGATGATATGCTTGATAAATTGCATGGTGCATATATCTTTACCAAAATTGATTTGAAAAGTGGATACCACCAGATCAGAATGAAGCCATGAGATGAATGGACAAATGCTTTCAAAACTAAATATGGGTTGTATAAGTGGTTAGTTATGCCATTTAGTTTAACTAATGCACCCAACACTTTTATGAGGTTGATGAATTATATATTGCGTGCATTTATTGGAAAATTTGTGGTTGTTTACTTTGAAGACATCTTGATAGATAGCACTAATCTTGATGAGCATGTCATGCATGTGAGATGTGTTTTTGATGTATTGAGACAGGAGAAACTGTATGCGAACCTTAAGCAGTGTACTTTTTGCATTGATAGGCTTGTCTTCTTGGGGTTTGTAATCAGTTCTAGGGGAGTTGAGGTTGATGAGGAGAAGGTGAAGGCTTTCCAGAAATGGCCGCCACTTAAGAGGCTAGTGAGGTGAGGAGTTTTCACGGACTTGCTAGTTTCTATAGAAGGTTTGTGAAAGATTTCTCTACCATTTCGGCTCCTTTGACTAAAATAGTCAATATGGAGAAAGGGTTTACATGGGGTGAGGAACAAGAGCATGTATTTAATTTGTTGAAAAAAAAATTATGTTCTGCTCTTATTCTGTATTAACTTTGAGAAAGCTTTTAAGGTTGAATATCCTGCTTCTGGTATTGGCATAGGTGTTGTGCTTTTGTAGGAAAAACAACTAGTAGCTTATTTTAGTGAAAAACTAAGTGTTGCACAACTTTATTATCCGACATATGACAAAGAGCTTTATGCTATGGTGAGAGCATTGGAGGTGTGGCAACATTACCTCCAACCCAAAGAGTTTGTCATTTGGACGGATCATGAGTCCCTAAAGCACTTGAAGGGATAGGGTAAGCTGAGCAAGAGACATGCCACTTAGGTGGAGTTTTTGCAGACATTTCTGTATGTGCTACATTACAAGCAAGGGAAGGAAAATGTGATAGCTGATGCTTTATCTAGGAGGTATTCCTTAATTTCTACGTTTAGCTCTAAATTATTAGGATTTGAGCAGCTTAAGGACATGTATACTTTTGATGATGATTTTGTTACTGTGTATGCTACTTGTGAGCAAGTTGCATTCCAAAAATTTTATAGGCATGATGGATATTTATATCATGGTAATCAGCTGTGTGTGCCTAATTGTTCTTTGCATACTTTATTTGTGCATGAAGCCCATACTGGTGGTTTGATAGGTTATTTTGGAGTTACCAAAACCTTCGATATTTTGCATAAACATTTCTATTGGCCTAGTATGTGCAAGGATGTTGAGCAGTATATGCCAAATGCATTGCATGTAGACAGGCAAAATCTACTATTAAACCCCATAGATTGTATACCCCTTTACCTGTGGCTACTGAACCTTGGGTTGATAATTCTATGAATTTTGTTTTAGGACAGCTTAAAACAAAGAAGGGGTTTGATAGCATCTTTATCGTTGATCTATTTAGTAAGATGACACATTTCATTGCATGCCATAAGATTGATGATGCTCTTTTGTTAATGATTTATTCTTTAGGGATATTGTTAGATTGCGTGGTATTTCTAGGTCTATTGTTTCGGATAGAGATGCTAAATTTTTTAGCCATTTTTGGTGTGTTCTGTAGGGAAAGTTAGGTACTAAATTACTTTATTCTACTACTTGTCATCCACAGATAGATGGAAAGACTGAGGATGTTAATAGAATCTTAGTTACCTTGTTGCGTGCTATAGTTGGTAAAAATTTGAAAACTTAGGGTGATTTTCCATTTATTGATTTTGCACATAATCTATGTGCATTTCACCATAAGTTATTCACCTTTTGAGCTTGTATATGATTTTAATCCTTTGACTATCTTGGACGGTGTATCTTTACCATTGCATGAGTTGTCTAGTATAGATGGCAAGAGGAAAGCCGAGATGGTTAGGGACTTGCACGTGAAGGAGAGATAGCACATTGAGCATAGAAACAGGGTGTATGCGAAGCAAGCCAACAAGGGGCGATAGTTGGTGACTTTTAAACCTGAAGATTGGGTTTGGGTGGATCTGAGGAATGAGAGGTTTCCTACCCAGTAGAAATCCAAGCTAGATCCTAGGGGTGATGGTTCGTTCCAAGTATTTGAGAAGATAAATGACAACGCCTACAAGATTGACCTTCTAGGTGAGTATTCTGTTTATGAAACTTTTAATATTACTGATCTTTCTCCTTTCGATATGGATTCAGATTCGAGGACGAATCTTCTTGAGTGATGTGAGTAGGAGCAAGGACTACCATGGAGATGGCGTGCGTGATGGGGGCGAGCTTGTTATTCCAGTTGAACCTATGTCCAGAGCTAGGACCGAGAGACTCAAAGAGGCTCTCTATGCACATGTGGGCCAATTTGTGGAGAGGATGGAGTGCACCAAGCCTATTGGAGGAGAGCTATATGAATTACAGCCCAAATTGAATCATTTATCTCAAATCCTTAGATTGGACTCACTTAGGACTTGAAAACCATCGTATTAGGTTGCGCATCATCACTTAAGCCTAAGAGGAGAGGCAACCTATGATCAGACTTCGAGGGGAGTATTGGACCAAACCTAGACATGTTTTTTATTATTCTATTTTGGACCTATTTTAAGTTATATTTATTTTATGCTTCCATATATTATTATCTAGCTATAAATACCCTCTTTAAGGTTAGGAAAAGCACTTTTTTTAATCAGATTATCTTTTGTGAGCTACCTACCATATTGGGAGAAGAAACCCCTCTTGCTCATTTCAACTTAGGAATTAACTATCACTTATCAACTGAAATCAGATTGTGGTGTGATTTTGATCCTAAACAACTTTCTTGGTTTGTTCTTTACCTGTTATTTAGATTGCTCGAGACAAGTTCTTTTTGAGATCTAGTAGGTAAATTTGAAACCTCGTGTATCATATTTAATTTTACTTAATTTGAATCTATCCTCTTTTTTTTTCCTTGGATCTGAACTTTTCAATCTTTCAATTCTGTGGTGCGCATTAATAAGATTAATAAGACAGGACATTATTAATTCAGACAGACTAGCACATGTTATACTCCTTGATTCGATCAAGCAGTGGATCTCATAATCTGTAAGCATGAGTTGTTTAGAGTTAACTTATGGATGCTTACTAAAAGTAGTAAGTACATCTGATGACCCGTTATGAGATTATCATATGAATGATCTATCGAATGTCAACGATTAATCTCATCATAGCAATGATGAAAATATTCTTAGGCTTAAGGTACTTAAGGATATCTTGGACATGAATCCTGTGCTTTGACATCATTCTTTGTTACCTCAAGACGAGGTCGTTCTTACAGTAGTGATTGGTTACAGCTATTTGTATTAAAAGGCAACTGGGTAGCCAATAAAAGATTCATCACTCCTGATAAAGGAGATGATACCCACAACCTCTTGTTATGATCATTACTCGGGAGTTTCTAGCTAGAGTAATTATGTGTCATGAAGAGAGTCTTCAATGACACATAGACTAATGAGATCTTAGGACAAGAACTAACATCACTTAGACTAGATATAACATCGTCAGTCTAGTGAAAGTTGACCTGTAGCCCATACTCCGAACTAAATGGGGCATAGTATAGTGAAAGGACGAATTGCATGATAATTGTCTATAGAAAGGTTCATAAGTTGGATAATTAACTATCAAAGAGTTCGTGTGTTAATCCACTTATATTCTAGCAAATTGGCATCATGAAACTCTTCATGATTTAATTGAATTAATAGTTAATTCAAGTGCCTAAAATAACCATAAACCTAAGGGTCACACGCATAAAAGATCTAATGAAAAACAAAGTATGTATGGCTATTTTAAGCAGGCCACGATTGTGACTCATAGGGCCACGATCATGTTCGACGGTGAGCCCAGGCTATGAACGTGGCCCAATTGGCCACGATCGTGACAAAGGGCACGAATATGTACATAAGTGAGTTCTTCACTTATGTACACAAGCTTCCTGCTCTTCTTACACATACAAGTGATAGCATGAGGGCTTTAGAAGAGTTTTAGAGCAAGAGTGAGGTGTCTTGAGTCTTGCTCTTGCAACTTACGCTATCATTGCATGAATTAAAGTGCATGCAACAAGATTCATGACCTATCTTCCATCATCTTGAGTATCTACTATAACTCATCTAGTTTGGCTCTCAAAACACCCTTATACATTGTTTCTTCATCTTCTTTACGTGTTCTTGGCTGATCAAGGAAGGATTTGGTGTTTGTAATAACACAAACAAGGAGAAGAAACAAGAAAGGAGGAGAAACAAAAGGTAAAAATGTTTTATATTTCATGTTCTTTACATATCCATGCATGCATATTAGATTATGTGATTTTTGGGTTGTCATAGTGTTGGAATCTTAATTTCGACACTTCTCCCACATTCGCATGCACGTGATGCATGCAAACATAGCAAACTCAACATCTTTGGCAACCCATGCAATCTTACGACCTCTTTAAAGAACAAGTCAGCAACATGAATAGCATCATTAGCTTTAGAACAAGCAACAAAGTGAGCCATCTTGCTAAATCGATCAACCACCACAAAGATGATATCCTTTCCACTAGATGATCTAGGCAATCGAAGCACAAAGTCCATAGATATATCAACCCAAGGATGAGAGGGGACGGGTAAGGGAGAATATAAACTATGTGATTGAACCTTAGATTTTGCATGCCTACAAGTAATACATTTAGCATAAGTAGAAACAACATCCTTTCTCATGTTATGCCAATAAAAATGTTCATGCAAAATAGATAAAGCTAAAGTTTTCTCAACATTAAAGTGACCCATCAATCCACCACGATGTGTCTCTCTAACAATTAATTCAAACATAGAACAAGATGGAATGCAAAGTTCATCTTTTTTTAATAGAAATCCATCAAATCTATAGAAATTATCAATACCATGTTTTTCACAAGATTTCCAAATTTCTGCAAAGTCACAAAAAGATTCATACATGCCTTTCAACATCTCAAAACGAAGTAATCTAGCATGCATAGAGGTAAGAAGAGAGTATCTCTTAGAAAGAGCATCAGCTGCAATGTTTTCTTTCCCTTGTTTAGGTTTATTAACATAAGGAAAAGTTTTAATAAATTTCAGCCACCTAGCGTGTCTCTTGTTCAATTTACCTTAGGACTTTAGAAATTTTAGACTTTCATGATCAGAATGACTGATAAATTCTTTTGCCCACAAGTAATTTTGTCAAGTCTCTAAAGACCTTTTTAAAGCATACAACTCTTTATCATAAGTGGAGTAATTTAAAGCAGCACCACTTAGTTTTTCACTAATATAAGCAAGAGTTTAGAATCCTACATTAAAGCAACACCAATACCTATTCAAGAAGCATCACATTCAACCTTAAAAATTTTAGAAAAATCAAGAAGAATAAGAAGAGGAGCATTGATCAATTTTTCTTTCAAGGTGTTAAAAGCAACCTCTTGTGAATCACCCCATTTAAAAATCACATTATTTTTTACCAGTTCATTCAAAGGGGTAACGATAGTAGAGAAGTCTTGATGGAGAACCATGGGCATGTAAAAAACAAGAAGAGAAGTATACATGGTGTGATCTGCCTCAAGGAAGCCTAGGATCTGACTTCCATTGACATGAGCTTGCAAAAGGAGGCTTAGGAGGTGAAATTGGATCAGATTTGAAGTCTGAATGTGCAAGGCAAGGGGCTGAACGAAATTCCCATATCAAAAGCCCAACATTCAAGTCTAAGGTTCCTAAAGATCCATTATAAGATATTGGAGGCCCAATGACAAGAGCTAGAACCAAGCAATGAAGCAAGCATTGAATTGTTTGATCCAAGACCTTCAAGAGATAGAACCTATGTTTTTGAGTCAAATTTCATCTCATAAAGATCCAAAGAGGCATTGTCTTACTCCTTGAAGGCCAACATGAAATGTCCAAAGGTCCACATGAAGTCCAATTGGGAGAATTTACTTAAAGGAGAAGGACGTGATCTATAAAGTCCAATATGTTTAGATCATGTTTTAATTAGTTTCCTTTTTGTTTTCCTCGAAAGAAGGTCATTTAGTCAACACCTTTATAAGTTTATCTTGTTTCCTTTGAGGGATTGATTTGTTTCCTTTTATTTAGTTTCTTCTTTAGGACATTAAGTTAGGAAGTTTTCCTATAAATAGGCACCCTCTATGTACTTTGGAAGGGATTTTCATTTAGAAATACTATTGAGTATTATTGGGAGCATTCTTGCTTTCTTTGTATTCTTTAAGAATACTTGACTTATCGAAGGAGTGGTCTTCCTTTGTGACATCCCAAGTTTAGAGTTCTAAGAGACAAGTTCTCTTACGGTTCTTTCCATTAACCAACATTCTTGCTAGGGTTCTAAGAGATAGGTTCTCTTAGATTTTTTTCATTGACCAACATTCTTCTAACCCCTTTTCTCTTTGTGTTCTATTTCTATCTTTTCAATTTTGTTTCTTGTGCTTTTGTGTGTGCTTGATTATAGTCGTTACTGGGCATAGTTCCATCTTATTGACAGTTCTCTTAGACAAATTCCTATTGGGTCTCCCATCATTTGGTATTAGAGCGCTTTGGTTGCTAGATCTCAAATAACTATCCTTTTGTTATCTATTTTCATTCCTCTTCTCTGTCCATTCCTATTGGGTCTCCCATCATTTGGTATTAGAGCGCTTTGGTTGCTAGATCTCAAATAACTATCCTTTTGTTATC
>JANZXR010029619.1:0-14591 GCA_027575705.1 Erythroxylum echinodendron | reverse complement strand
TCAAATGCACACAATCCATTAACTTGGGCCAAAGAGACTTAAGTTGCAACACATATCATAATTGCTTTTCACCAATGTAAATAAACGAAGTCAAAATAAGACATCTTTGTTCAAAAGTAAACATGAAGTCAAAATGAATTCTTCTCAAGGATTTCTCTCATATATCAAGTGTTTAAGGACAAGGTATTTCTCTGAAATCTCACTTTAACATGTTGCACTATCATAGGCTTGCAATTTCACCAGTTATTATTCATTCAGATCATATGAATAAATAGATCATAAGGACTTTATTCAGGGTTATAATAAGGTTAGGTTCACAGGTGAGGTAAAACATAGAAAGAAGGGTTAATCACAAGCATTCACAAGTATCAAGTAAAAGAGGCACACAAACTAAAATTCTGAGAGAAACATGAATGAAAAGAACTACAACTATTCATTACTAACTAGTACCACTATACTGTATTCTTTTTCTTTTTCTTCTTTTTCTGATTTTCTTTTTTCTTTTTTTCTTTTTTCTTTTTTCTTTTCAAATAATGCTAAGAACAAGGGAAAGTAATAAAAATAAGAGAAAATAATAAATACATGAGTATAAGTACCTATAAAAATATCTCAGAACACTATACAGAACAAAAGTCCCAAATTACTCAATGCTTCATTCAACTTGTGATAGGGTAAGGCTAATGGGATTTTTGGGGTTTAAAAATAAGGCGATTGATTGAAAAGCAAGGATAAAGGCTCAAAATGTTTGCAAAGGGAAAATAAGTAGGTGGGTCATTTTTAAGTTAAGGGTGTAAAAACAAGGAAGGCCTTAATCATGTCTATATCCCATGTAATCAAATAGATTCAAACCGGTTCTATGCAAGTTATGAAGGTAATATGAATAGAGGAGCATCACACCATTTAAACAAATAGCATGACATAAAGATGATGTCATTTAGGCTCAATCTTCGTTCACAGGTTTAATTCAATAATTCACCTTAATTTCACAATTTATCTCCTTACTGACATGTCAAAATTTTGACTAAGCCTATAAGATCAGTTATTGCAATCAATCAACATGCTTCCTCTTAAAAACTCACTCAGCCTAAATTAATGCCATGCATGTACCCAATCTCATCCAAACTAATATGACCAAGCTTCATGGCTTAACATGCATACCCAATACCAAATTCATTAAAAGAAATCACACAAAAATTTAAACTATTCACACATCAAAATTCCAATTCTTTCCCACACACCCAAACCAACATTGTCCTCAATGTTATCACATAAAAATAAAGAAGCAAAAGTATAAAAGAAGAGGGAAAAGAATGCTTCTCTATTTATGGAAATCTGACGTTATGGTGTTGGCGGATGTGGAGGCTGGAATTTCTGTTGTTGGAAGAAAGCGAGCTAGTTAGTCTCTAATCTGTCCAATCTACATTCCATGTGCTGTAGGAGTACTAAAATAGTCAGATCAGTCATCGAAAGATATGTTGTGGTGGGATGTGATTCTTGTGCAGTTGTGGTTGTGGAGAGGTTAGTATTGGTAGTTCTTCTTTTTTGCCGATGTGGACGAGGGGTAGGTGGTACAACCAGTCCAAGTGGGGCAAATGTGTATGCATTAGCTCTGGCAGTAACTACCAGTCCCATCCTGTATAAACACTCACAATCCAATGGTTCCATCTCATAAGCAACTGTAAGGTTAGTGTTCTCAAGATCTAAAACTCCCACATTAATAGCAAGTTGAGTGATATATGAACCTAGGATTAAAGTTGGATTTTACTTTTTCAAAACGGAATGTATTTGAGTGAGCATCCGAAAACCCAAATTAATTGAGACATCATTTTCCATGCTCCACAGAAAGAAAAATTCAGCTTTTTAAAGGACACCAATAGTTTGTTGATGACCAGAAAAATTATAAACAAAAAAACGATGCATGTATTTTAAAGCTGGTTTGTGAAGAAAAGAGCTTTTGGAAGTGCAGGGGTTATATTTCTCAGAATCAACAGACCATTCTGACCAAAGTGCATATGGGTCACATTCAGGCACATAATCACAACAACCATTTAAGAATGCATCACCTTTAGCCACAGATTTTGTTACAAATTTTATCGTTGCAGAAAATGAAGCAACCGAAAATGAATGCCACTGATTCATAAGCCTACATTCAATCATGCCAGGTGCAAACAAGGTAAAATTTGGATAATCTAATTTGAATTGAAAAGTGGCATAAAATTCCCTAGTTAATTCCATATATTTGGGGCAATGAACATTAACATAATGCATCCAACTCATTTTATCCAAAAAATGTTGAATTTCGGAACGAATATTCAAAGTGTCCAATGTGTCATCATGTATGAACCTACAAGGATTTATATGCTTATCACAAATTAGTTCAAATCTATTTTGATCACTTTCCCGCTGAAACTAGTTAAATGTATTAACTGTCAATTGCAACCGACTTTGAGAAACAACATTTTTATCTTTTCTGCTGCGACTGCGTGTTGCGGTAGAAATTCTGCCACTATCCGCTGGCATATTCTGTTCATTGTTCACTATTGCTGGTTCTGCGTGTGCATCCTCCTGTGTTTCCCCTATTTCTAGTTGTTGTTGGTCCGCAGTTGTGTCATAGGAGGTGGATTCTTCTGGAATTTTTGTTGACTGTGTAGGTGGGGATAATATTGGGGGTGATTCTGGGCTATTGTCAACATGAATGGAGTTTGTCGGAGAACAACGTTGTTTAAATTGTTGGTTGATTTGTAGGGTATTGAGACGACCTGAACGTCTAGGAGGCATGGATCTGGGCTGGTAGACGGACTTAAAAAAACTTGGTTTGGTTTAGGACAATTTCTTAAACACTTGGTAGGTGTGGTATTGTTTTCCTCCTTTTCATGACACTGTACACGCAGCTCTTATTTCAGTCCCTCCTTGCGTGATGGCTATTAATCTTCATGTTTGAACTTGAATGCAAACCTGAAATTGAAACAAAGAAAAATAAAATTGCGTGAATGGTGGACAGTTTGCATGAATGAAAAGAGTGAATAACGTTGCAGTGAAGATAAAGAGAGGGCTGTCGATTTCAGTGAATGAGGCTATGTATGGGTTTTCAAAATTTTGCAAGAAGCATTACACTATCGACATGCGGGAAGCAAATTGAAGGAGTGGTTACTGCTATTGTAAAGCTATAGGTGAATGAGGGTGGTGGGTCACTCTCAGATGAGTGATAGGTGCTTTTGAGATTGGCGTGAATTCTGAGTGAAAAGATGAAATTGATTAATTAAGGGATGTTTGTGGAGAATAGCGGCAACTGGAGAATGGTAAGAAGAAAAAGAATTTGGGGCAAAGCAAAAAGGGAAAAATAGAGAGGGAAATATGGGAGTGGCGATAAGGCAAAAATTTTCGTTTTTTTATTTTTATTTTTAAAATTAATTTTTTTCTTTAAAAAGAAAAGATGAAAAATAAAAAAAGAACATAAATTAAAATGTGAATGTAAATTCCTAGAGAAGCAAATAAACATAATGAAATGAAAATAAAATTTCTGAAAATAGATAACATGAACAAACCTGAAAATTTACAGGTTTTCCCGAATGTGCTTCTTTAAGGTCCTTAGCTGGATATGTTTCGTTACTTACCTGGTTAGAAATAGGTTGGGGTTACCAACTCTATTTCTTCCACTCGCTCGACCGGAAAGTTTTCATAATACAGTTTCAGGCGATGTACATTAACTTTAAATACCTTAGAGGATCTAGACTTTGAATTTCTACCGCATCATGAGAAAAAACGTTAGTAACAATAAACAGTCCAAGCCAACGAGATCGTAATTTTCCTGGAAATAACTTAAGTTTTGAATGATAAAGAAGAACCTTTTGTCCAATGGAAAAATGTTTCCTAGAAATCATTTTATCATGAAAAGTCTTAGTTTTGTCCTTATAAATTTTCGCATTTTCATACGCCTCATTACAAATCTACTCTAATTCTTGCAGTTGCAACTTCCTACTGTTACTAATCTCCATTTGGTCCATATTCAACTGCTTCACAGCCTAATAAGCTCTATGCTCAATTTCCACACGTAAATGACAAGGCTTGCTGAAAACTAACCTATAAGGCGATATGTCGATAGGAGTTTTGTACGCAGTTCGGTATGCCTACAAAGCATCGTCCAATCATAGACTCCAATCCTTTTGGTTTGGATTCACCACTTTTTCTAGTATGGACTTGATCTCTCTATTGAATACCTCAGCTTACCCACTTGTCTGTGGGTGGTAGGCTATAGAGACTCGATGTGTGATACCACATCTTTTCATCAAAGCTTCAAAAATTTTGTTGCAAAAATAGGTTCCTCGATCGCTAATGGTAGCTCAAGGCATTTCGAACCTGACAAAAATATTTTATTTAACAAAATCAATAACAGTTTTAGCATCGTCAGATATAGTAGCCTTAGCTTTGACCCATTTCGAAACGTAATCCACTGCCAACAAAATGTAATTCTTACCGAAAGATGAAGGGAAATGACCCATAAAATTTATTCACCAAACATCAAAAGTCTCACATGCCAGAATGTTCGTAAGTGGAATTTGACTCCTCAATCCCAAGTTACCTGTTCTTTGACAACGATCGCAAGACTTGTAAAACATATAAGAGTCATAAAATAACTTAGGCCAAAACAGTCCACATTCTAAAATTTTTCGAGCAGTTCTTTTAGGTCCAAAATGTCCCCCACACACAAATGAATGACAAAAATGTAAAATAGATGGAATTTCATCATCTGTAATGCATCTCTGAACAATTTGATTAAAACAAAATTTCCAAAAGTGAGGCTCATCCCAAACATAATATCTAGCCTCTCGCTTGATTTTATCCTTCTTAGCTCTAGATAAATCGCTAGGTAAAGACTTAGTTACTAAAAAGTTCACTATGTCTGCATACTAAGGAATTAACTATTGAATTGCAAAGAGACTCTCATCCAGAAATTTGTCGTCAAGAATATCAGATGCGGTACTTGGTGTGATCCTACTGAGGTGATCGACCATCAAATTTTTAGTTCCTTTCCTGTCGAGAATTTCCAAATCAAATTCTTGAAGCAAAAAAATCCATCGAATCAATCTCGGTTTATTTTTTTTTGTTCACCAAATACTTCAAAGCTGTATGGTCTGAATAGATTATCACCTTCGTCCCCAATAGGTATGACCGGAACTTTTCTAATCCAAAGATGACCGCTAAAAACTCCTTATTCGTCGTAGAATAATTTTTTTGGGCATCATTAAGTGTCATTAAAGCATAATAAATAACATAAGGTAACTTATCTACTTTTTGGCCCAAAACGACACCAACTGCATAATTTGAAGCATCGCACATTAACTTAAAAGGTATGTCCCATTTCGGTGGTTGAATAATTGGCACTGTAGTCAGTCGCTCCTTGAGTTCATCAGACACATTTTTGCAGGGCTCATCAAAATCAAATTTCACGTCTTTTTGAAGCAATTTACACATGAGTTGCGTAATTTTGGAGAAATCCTTGATAAATTGCCAATAAAATGCTGCATGAACAAGAAGAGAACGAACTTCCCGCACATTCGTGGGGAGATAAAGATCGAATAACATCTATCTTAACCTTATCGACTTCAATTCCTTTCGATGAAACAGTATGCCCCAAAATAATGCCTTGATCAACCATGAAATGACGCTTTTCATAATTTAAAACCAAATTAGTTTCAATGCAACGTTTTAGCACTTTTTCAAGGTTGACAATGCACGTTTGAAAAGACTCCCCATATACCGTGAAATCATCCATAAAAATTTCCATGCAATTTTCCGCAAGATTGGAAAAAATACTTACCATACATCATTGAAAAGTTGCGGGTGCGTTGCATAATCCAAATGGCATTCTTCGATAAGCAAAAGTACCGAATGGACATGTAAAGGTTGTCTTCTCTTGATCCTTAGGTGCCACCAAAATCTGATGATATCCTGAATAGCCGTCTAAACAACAATAGTGAGATTTACCCGCAAGTCTTTCAAGCATCTGATCAATGAATGGAAGCGGAAAATGATCTTCTCTAGTAACTAAATTTAGCTTCCTATAATCTATAAATACCCTCCAACCACTTTAAACACGAGTTGGTATTAACTCACCATTACTATTTTTAATCACAGTCACACTCGTTTTCTTCGGTACTACCTGGACCGGACTTACCCACTTACTATCTGAAATTGAATAAATGATGCCCGCATCAAGAAGCTTCAAAATCTCTTTCTTCACCACTTCCATCATAGGTGGGTTTAGACGACGTTATGGTTGCCTCACCTCCTTCGGTTCATCTTCCATCAAAATTCGGTGCATGCAGAGAGTGGGGCTAATACCTTTCAAATCAGCTACTATCCAATCGAAAGCTTCTTTATTCTCCTTTAACACGTTAACCAACTGAGTTTCCTGCACATCAGAAAGTTGATTAGAAATAATAAGAGGTAATGTATCTTTCTCACCTAAAAAGATATATTTCAAATAACTAGGTAGGCTATTTAATTCTAATATTGGTGGGCTGATCAACGACGACAACAATTTGTTCAAATTTTTAGGCATTTCAATGGGCGTTATTTGCTAGAGAATAGGTTCGGTTATGTTCATGCAAGATTACGTCTCCATTGGTTCACCCGCCAATGTCAATTTCTCCCATTTTTGCTAATGAGATGTGTGTTCCAATTGTCCCCTAGCTAATGTTGATTCCTCACCTTCTTGACAAGTTAATGTATTCTCCCTTTGTTCACCACATAACGCAGGTTTCTCACTTCCTTGCCACCTTAACGCATCTTCCATTTGTCCCTTAAACAATAACAATTCTTCACCTCCTTGTGACGTGTTTCCTCCTTCAAGGATTATTCCAAACCCAACTTGGTCTTCTAAAATCCAATTTTCCTGTGCCCTTGTATTAATAAAATACACATAAACAATAGACTGTTTATCATCCGAAATCTTCATGGTATTATAAATATTGAACTTAATTAAGTCATCGTCAAATTCTATCGTTAAAGATTCATCATGAAACATCTATTTTTATTCTAGTCGTTTTCAAAAATGGCCTTCTAAATAAAATCAGAGTAGAAGAAGATGTATCATCGGCGCCCATCTACAAAATATAAAAATCAGCCGGAAAAAGCATTTTCCTACTTGAACCAATATATCTTCTAACACAACCTTCGGATAAGCATTTGAGCGATCCACTAATTGAATCACTACATTAGTTTCTTTAAGAGGTCCAACATTTAAAGATTTATACACATCATATGGCATAACATTTATGGACGCACCTAAATCTAACATAGCTCTTTCAATCCACAAATCACCAATTTGGCATGGGATCGTAAACATACTTAGATCTTGACATTTCAGTGGAAGCTTTTTCTTTTGTGAAATTGCTAAAACATTTTCTCCCAATTGTACTTTCTCATCGAATTTTAATTTCTTCTTTGACGTACAAAGCTCCTTGAGGAATTTAGCATATTGTGAAATCTGTTTAATTGCACCAAAGGGGAATATTTATCTGAACTTTTCAGAAAGTCTCCAAAATCTTCTTCTCTTGTTCTTCTTTCTTAGCTTTTGCAAATCGACTTAGAAAAGGAGGCAGGAGCACCTTGCTTTGCACCACTTTTTGCGTCAAGCCAGTTTGTGAAGGTGCTATGTGCGTAATTTCTTCCTCTACTTCTTTTTTGGAATTTTTCGGAAGTGGTTCCTATAGTTCCTTACCACTCCACATTGTAATAGCCTTCGCACTCTGTTTTGGATTGATCTCCGATTGCACTAGAAAATTTCAAGAAGTTCTCGCTTCTAATCGATTAATGGAAGTTGCCATTTGGCTAATTTGATTTTCAATGTTTCTGATACTTGTTTCAGTATTTTGCTGAAACGTCAAAGAGTTAGTGCCCAAAGATTGAACTATTTCTTCCCAAGAGGACTTATCTTCAGAATTGGATGTTATATTTTGATTTTGCTGCGGCACGTATAGTTGTCTACACTGTTGAAAATTCGTGGTCGCTTGTGGTCCTTGAAGATTTCCATATCACAAATTTGGATGTTTGCGCTAACCCGGATTATAGGTGTTGAAAAATGGATCGTACTTCCTTTGACTCAGCCCAGTAACTCCTCCCATGGCATTCACCTGTTCTGTGTTTTCCTCCTGCAAAATCGGACATAAATCAGTTGAATGTCCTAACATTGAACATATGCCACATACCTTTGCCTCTTCTTTCTTCATGACCGCCAATTGTCACACCAAAGAAGTGAGGTCATCCGATCTTTTCTCCAACATGGTCACTTTCACTTCATTCACGGCTTTTGATCCATGCACGGTATGTATTTCGAATTGTTGAGTGTTGGAAGCTATGTTCGCAATCAATTCCCTTGCGGCTGCTGGTGTTTTATCAACTAAGGCACCACCACTTGCATTATCAATCATACTCCTATTCATGAGCGAAAGACCTTCATAAAAATATTGAATTAACAATTGGTCAGTTATTTGGTGATGGGGACAACTAGTACAAAGGTTTAAATCTTTCCCAATATTCATAGAGTGTTTCTCCCGTATGTTATCGAATTTTGCAAATTTCCTTCCGAATTGTGGCTGCTCTCGATGCTGGAAAATATTTCTCGAAGAAAAGTCTCTTCATTTTAGCCCATGTTTGCATGCTTTCTCCGGCTGAATAGTATAGCCACTCTTGAGCATCATCCTTTAGAGAAAACAGGAAAGCTCTTAGCTTAATCTGCTCTTCCGTCACATTTGTTGGCTTCATTCCCATGCAAACTACGTTGAATTCCTTCAAGAGCTTGTGTGGATCTTCTCTCGGTAAACCCCTGAAAATAGGTAACAAATGAATTAGCCCAGATTTTAATTCAAAGGTATTGTTATCACCTAAATTCGGGAAATTGATGCAATGAGGCTGTTGTGCATCCGTGGGTGCGGCTAGTTTGCGAAGAGTGCGGTTTGCTGCTATTCTATCCATTCTCTACGTCTCTTTTTGAAATTTAGTCTGTTTCTGACGTCTTTTCTCTATCTTCTCGATTTTAGGGTTATACTGCAAATTCTCTGATTGATTTGAACGTGTAACGTACACAAACCGTTAAAAATTCCCTGATAACGATGCCAAATTTTGATAATGCTGTCGCCTGCAACCAAATTCAAAAGAAATCACTTCCGTTAATACAAGTTAATGTAGTAATGGTAAGTGGATATCGTTCCCACAAGGAATCTTATTGGTAAAGGGGTTACTAATTCAAAACAAACAAAGTAACGAAATGGGGGTTTTAATTTAATTTATGACTTAAATAGAATTTAAATAGAATACGAAATTGAAAAATAACAAATAGGGAAACAAAGAAAATATAACAATCAATAAGAATGAATCTTGGCTTCCGATCTCCTTTATTATTGAACTTGTGTTGATTATCGACACTAAAAATAACCAATTTATCAATTAAGCATTTGTCGTGGTAAATTTCTCTTACCTATTTTCTCTTATGTTTAGTTAACCAAAACATGTATTTGAATTAACCCTTATTAATCAATAACCTGGATAAGATCTCAGATTTAATTAACTAATAGCTTTACGAACCAAGAAAATCGACGAACTAGACAACACACATAAGATGTATGTTTAGCTGAGATAATTATTTTTCCTAGAATTATGTCCCTAATATAGTAGAAAAAAATCCTAGTTGCTACTTTTGATTAAAAGAATTGAACGTTAACCTGTTTAATCTAGCGATTAATTGAATAAAATCACAAACTAGTTGCGCACCTAGCTGTAAAATCAAACAATCAAATAATGACCCGGAAAAAATAATTAATACTTGACCAATAAATCAATTGAAACAAATAAAAAAAGTCTCACAACATTCAGAGTTCAATAACTAGGATTCCGTAAACCAAGAAAAGGATTTAGCTACTCATAATGGAATTGAACATAAAAGAAATAACCAAATATATTGTCTCCATCCCAAGTATTTCTAGGAAATCCGAGAATATGAATAAGAATACTGCAAAAAATAGGAGCTACCCTAAGATGTGTGTTGAAAGTAAGAAGAAGAATGCAGAAAATATAAGAACAATCCTAAGGTGGCTATCGAAATCACAAAGCAAAAACAGTGCCGAAAATCAATTCTTCTATGTCTGTTCAAAGTAAGAAGAAAAACAGCCGAAAAATAAAAGACTACTCCTAGGGTCTGCGTGAGCAGTGTCGTGAATAGTACCTCTCCTAACTGTTCACGCTTTTGCTCTTTTTAATGCCTTTTTCTCTCTCTTTCCTTCCCTTATCATAATCTTTTGTAGATAATCGTTATCCTACTTTAAGTTGCAGATCCCTTTGATAGGATAGCAGTCTAATCTTTAAACTTTGAAACAAAATCTGCAGAATCTCTTCCCATCCTTGCACGTGGCCACGTCTAGTGACTAAATTGCTACCAGATTTGGAATTTCAGATTTTCTTCGTTCTTTTTTTTCATCTTTTTGATTCAATTTCGTCTCTAAAGTGTTGAAAATCATCTGAAAACAATTATAAGACAATTCCATTAATTTTGAATAATAATTTCAACACATTAAAGAGAATTAAATACAAAATAGTCGCAGATTAACAACTTAACAAAATTCCCCCACACCAAACCTTTGCTCGTCTCGAGCAAACATGCTAAACCACTACACTCAGTCAATTCACCCTTCATAAGATCAAGTGCATACAATCCATTAACTTGGACCAGTAAGACTTAAGTTACAACACATATCATAATCGCTTTTCACCAATGCAAATAAACGAAGTCAAAATAAGACATCTTTAGTCAAAAGAAAACATGAAATCAAAATGAATTCTTCTCACGGATTTCGATCTTACACTCAGGTGTTTGAGGGTGAAGTGTTTCTCTCATATCTCACTCTAACATGTTGCACTACCATAGGCTTGCAATTTCATCAGTTATCATTCATTCAAATCACATAAGCTAATAGATCATAAGGACTTTATTCAGGCTTGTAATAGGGTTAGGTTCACAAGTGAGGTAAAGAAATTAGAAAAAGGTTAATCACAAGCATTCACAAAGTATCAAGTAAAAAGAGACACGCAAACTAAAGTTCTGAGAGAAACATGAATGAAAAGGACTATAACTACTTATTACTAACTAGTACCAGTATACTTTATTCTTTTTTCTTTTCTTTTATTATTTTTTCAATTCTCGATCTCTCTTTTTTTCTTTTTCCTTTTTCCCTTTTCTTTTCTTTTTCTTTTTTTTCTTTTTTTCAAATAATGCTAAGAATAAGGGAAAACAATAAAAACAAGAATAACATATGAGTAGAAGTACCTATAAAAATATTTCAGAACACAATATAGAACAAAAGTTCCAAATTACTCAATGCTTCATTCAACTTGTGATAGGGTAAGGCTAATGGGATTTTTGGGTTTTAAAAATACGATGATTGATTGAAAAATAAAGATAAAGGCTCAAAAATGTTTGCAAAGGGAAAATAAGTAGGCGGGTCATTTTTAAGCTATGGGTTTAGAACAAGGAAGGCCTTAATCATTTCTATATTCCATGTGATCAAACAAATTTAAATCGGTTCCAAGCAAGTTCTAAAGGCAACATGAATAAAGGAGCATCACACCATTCAAACAAATAGCATGACACAAAGATGATGTCATTTAGGCTCAAACTTTGCTCACATGTTCAATTCACGTATTCACCTTAACTCCATAATTTACCTCCTCACTCAAATGTCAAAATTTTTACTAAGCCTATAAGATCAGTTATTGCAACCAATCAACATGTTTCCTCTTAAAAACTCACTTGGCCCAAATTAATATCATGCATGTACCTAATTTCATCCAAAATAATATGACCACGCTTCATGGCTTAACATACATACCCAATACCGAATTCATTAAAAGAAATCATACAAAAATTGAAACTATTCACACATCACAATTCCAATTCTTTCCCCCCACACCTAGACCATCATTGTCCTCAATGTTATAACATAAAAATAAAGAAGCAAAAGGATAAAATAAGAGGGAAAAGAATGCTTCTCTATTTATGGCAATCCGGCATCATGGTGTTGGCGGATGTGGTGGAGAAATAAGAGTTGGCGCTAGGGCTGCGACAGAAGGTGGTTTGGTGGTGTGTTATGGGCGTGGGTAGCCTGCGGAAGTCACTTTTCTTACTTGGAATTGTGCTAATTCCGTGGAGACCACTTGCAATTTTAATTAGAACACAAATACAAAAACAAAAGTGAGAGTTGATGGGTGAGTAGGTAAAGAAAGATGAGATTTGCGTGAATTTTTAGTGAAAAGATGAAATTGATTGACTAAGGGGAGTTTTTGTGAGTAGCGGCAGCTGGAGAGTGAGGAGAAGAGAAGGAATTTGGGGCAAAACAAAGAGGGGAAAAATAGAGAGGGAAGGAAGGGAGTGGCGGTAAGCCAAAATTTTCATTTTTGTTTTTTAATTTTTTAAAATGAAAAGATGAAAATTAAAATGACAGAAATAAAAAACCTGAATTTAAATTCCTTACTGAACTGAATTAAACCTAAAAATTAAAATAAAAGAAAATTGCTAAAAAAACACATAAAAAAAGGATACGGATGGAATGCCTCCCATCAAGCGCTTATTTAAGGTCATAAGCTTGACCCTTGGCATATGTACATCATCTATTATCAAATGAATACTTGAGTCTAACAAGTAGCATGCTCAAATGTCGTGAGGAGCCTGGAGCAAATTCCCTCAAAGTCAACTCCTTCTCAGCACTATGCTCTAAGACTTTTGATGAGTGGAGCTTCATCGTTTCGCCTTCATACTCTAATGTCCACTTGTCTTTTCGGGCATCACCCTTCTCCAAGAATGTTTCAAGTGTATCTCTTCCACTTAATAGTAAATTTTCCTGCACCCATGTGTCAATAAAATCCACAGAAACAACATATTGTTCATCATCCGAAATTTTCATGGCATTATATATATTGAATTTAATTTGTTCACTATCAAATTCCATTATTAATGATCCATCATGAACATCAATTTTCGTTCTAGTAGTTTTTAAGAATGGTTGTCCAAATAAAATCGGGGTTGAAGAAGATACATCATCACTTTCCATCTGTAAAATATAAAAGTCAGCTGGAAAAAGCATATCCCCTCACTTGAACTAAAACATCATCTAACACACCCTTTGGATAATCATTTAAGCGATCCGCTAATTGAATCACTATATTATTTTCTTTAAGAGGTCTAACATTTAAAGATTTATATAGATCATATGGCATGACATTTATGGATGAACCTAAATCTAACATAGCTCTTTCAATTCACAAATTACCAATTTGACATGGGATAATAAACGTACCCGGATCTTGACATTTCGGTGGAAGCTTTTTCTTTTGCAAAATCGCTAAAACGTTTTCTCCCAATTGCACTTTCTCATGAAATTTTAATTTCCTCTTTGACATACAATGTTCCTTAAGGAATTTAACATATCATAGAATCTGTTTAATTGCATCAAGGAGAGGAATATTTACCTGAACTTTTCAGAAAGTCTCCAAAATCTCCTTCCTTTCTTCTTCTTTCTTCGCTTTTGCAAATCGACTAGGAAAATGAGGTGGGAGCACCTTATTTTGCACCCATTTTTGCGTCAAGTCAATTTGTGAAGGTGCTAGTTACGTGATTTCTTCCTCTACCTCTCTTTTGGAGTTTTCCGGAAGTGGTTCCTGTAGTTCCTTACCACTCTGCAATGTGATAGCCTTCGCACTTTGTCTAGGATTAATCTCCGGTTACGTTGGAAAAGTCCTAGACTTTCGTGCCTCCAATCTATTTATGGGAGTTTCCATTTGGCTCATTTGATTTTCAATATTTCGAAAATTTGCTTCAGTATTCCACTGAAATGTCAAAGTGTTAGTGGCCAAATATTGAACTAAATCTTCCAAGGAAGTCTTATCCTCAGAAGTGGATGTTATATTTTGATTTTGTCGAGGCATATACAATTATTGATACTGTTGGAAATTCGTGGTTGCTTTCTGTTCTTGAGAATTCCCATATCGCAAATTCGGGTGATTGTGCCACCCCGGATTGTAAGTATTGGAAAATAGGTTGTACTTTCTTTGATTCGGCCCAACAAATCCTCCTACGACATTCACCTACTGTGTGTTTTCCTCCTACAAAATCAGACATAAATCAGTTGAATGTCCTAACATTAAACATATGCCACACACCTTTGCTTCTTCTTTCTTCGTAACTGCCAATTGTCGCATCAAAGAAGTGAGATCATCCAATCTTTTCTCCAATGAGGTTACACTAACTTCATTCACGACTTTTGATCCATGCCCGGCACGTATTCTGAATTGTTGAGTGTTGGAAGCCATGTTCGCAATCAATTCCCTTGCGGCTGCTGGTGTTTTATCAACTATGGCACCATCATTTGCTGCGTCAATCATACTCCTATCCATGAGCGAAAGACCTTCATAAAAATATTGAATTAACAATTGTTCACTTATTCAAGTTAACGATGTTCCAGGATTTAATCAAAATCTATCTGTTTCAGATTCTAATGATAAAGAAGGTAGCGTCCTCACTCTGATCGTACGCTTGTCCAAGT
>JANZXR010029598.1:0-14592 GCA_027575705.1 Erythroxylum echinodendron | reverse complement strand
CTGCCTGTTTCATCATACCTCCCATAGAATTCACCACCTCTATCAGAATGAACACACTTAATCTGAGCATTAAACTTTAATTCAACAGCAGCTTTGAACTCCTTAAAAGAATCCAAAGACTCTGATTTTTCACGCAACAAATAAATCCATCCATATCGCGAGAAATCATTAGTGAAAGTGATGAAGTACCTATATCATCCTAAAGCAACAGGAGTAATAGGCCCACAAATATCTGTATGAATCAACTGCAAAATCCCATCTCTTCTAAAAACTCTGGCCTTTCTAGTCCCCGCAGTGAACTTCCCCTTAACACAATCAACACATGTATCAAAATCAAAAAAGTATAAATTATGGAGAATGTTCTCCTTAATCAGCCTCTCCGTTCTTTCTCTGGAGATGTGGCCTAATCTCTTATGCCATAACATGGAAGAACTTTCAATTGCTCTGCTACGCTTGCTTCCAACAACACTAAAAATGTCTAATCGACGTTGGATAATCGAAAAGGAATCAAGATTTAATAGGTACAAACCATTTGATAAAATACCAGAATCGACCAAATTTGAGTCATGAAAAATTTCAACTTTATTGTCACCAAAAACAAATGTAAAACCACATTTGTCCAAAACAGAAATGGAAATTAAGTTTCTCCTCATGGAAGGTACATAAACAATATCATTCAAAATCAAATCATATCCACTACTTAATTTCAAACTGGCAGTCCCAATGCATTCCACTCCAACATTAACACCATTGCCCACTGTAACTGATAATTCTCCATCACTTAGCCTTCTCCTGGTTTTGAGTTCCTGCAAGGAGTTGGTAACATGAATAGTCGCACCAGTGTCTAACCACCAAGTATTAGTGGGAACATTAACAAGATTTGATTCAAAGCATACTAGAGCCAGGGGGGTACCTTTCTTCTTCTTCTCTAGCCAATTTTTGAACTTAAAACAGTCCGCTTGTTTATGTCCAAAAATATCACAAAACTTGCACTTGCCCTGAAATTTGGGCTTCACCCCAGATGATTCTCCAGCTTCATGGACAGACGCAGGCCCACTCTTTTCACCACCTTTCTTCTTGAATTGAACTTTAGCAGTCTTCCCTTTCCAAAATTTTTTCTTTTTCTCAGCATTCTTATGAGAGGTATATTGAACTACATGACCTTTACCTTTCTTCATAGACTGTTCTTCTTGAGACAGAATAGAAATCAATTCATCCACTGACCATTCTTCTTTCTGAGCATTGTAGGAAGTCCTCAGCATGTCAAACTCAGAAGGAAGAGAATCCAATATTTGCCACACCAAGAAATCCTCCCCTAAAATGACCTTCAAGGACTTGAGCTTGTGGTACCAATTAGTGAGCTTCATTGCGTGTTCATGGACACCACCAACACCATCATACTTGGTCTTAGTCAGCAAACTAAGAAAGCTCGACTTTTCAGTCTTATCAAACTTCTTGAACTTATTCCCTACGTCCACCAGAAATTGCTTAGCATTGGTGGCTTCAAGAATATTACCCTTGATGGTCTTCTACATGCTATGCTTCATAGTCATCAAGCATATCTTGTTGGAATGAGCCCATTTGTCATATTTTATCTTCTCGTCAGTAGAGGAATCATCAGTAGGCATGGCAGGCTCATCCTCATAGAGAGCAGCATCGACACATGAAACCGCCAAGAACAGTTTAACCGATTCCACCCAGTCCTCATAGTTAGTTCCATTCAGCTTAACCAAAGAACCTAAGTGTATAGGCAAAGCTGGAAATGAACATATCAACAATAGGTTTGTTAAGCACATATTCCCACAGAGAATGTTGAGCTTTCAACCATAACATTATATCCTTAAAGCTAATATCGAGAGGATACTGAAAACCTTAAAGATATAACTAACCATTCATCAAGAATTATAACAACAACAAAAAAAAAAACAAAACCGAAGGGTAAGTTTATTATTGATATAAATCTTAATGTAACAATAGAAACAACAGTATACAATAGAATGATGCCCTAACATAATTCGTCTCGCGAAGGTGAGTTCACAATTATGTGAGACATCTAACAGCCTTTTCTAACTACACATATATCATAAATTCTCAAAGAAACATTGCACAATATAAGCAACAATATTAATTCTCAAGGTCAAGTGTAACAGAATAGACATGAAGTATTATAACAAGCAAATTACTTCAATATTGAGAATATATAATATATGGTAGATCAAAAATAATCAGTGGGTACTCAAAAACTTGAAAAAAAAATACAATAATAAAACAAAAAACAAGGATAGGTTTTTTTTTTAATTTTTAAGCACTTTGATGTAAAATCAATATTTTCCAATGCCCAAAAAAATAATTAAAAATCACCAAAATTTTTAACTCACTGAAACAAGCAGAAATATAAAAAAAATAAAATTTTTGGAGTTTCCTAGTGCTTTCACTCGCCCCACGCGCCTCACGCTAAGAGTGGGCATCACAGCTCGTGTACTGTAGATCACCCCTGACCTTCAGCCGGGTCAGTATCTGGGTCGACCAGACCCGCGGGGCAAAAAACGGGTCGTTGGCTTGTTCTCTCTCATACGGGCACCAAATTGAACGATTCCAGTGGCGTTGGAATCGTATCGACGAATACTACAAGATTTTGGAATTGAATTGATCAAAAAAACTTCCAAAAAAAAGGGATTTTAAACGAAACGTAGCAATTATAATAAACGGGTTTTTACAAAATTCTCCCTCAATTTTCAACCAAAATTTACGACCCCAATCGGTTTTGATTGAAAATTAAACCCTCTATGAAAGCCCTATGGTTTTCGAACCTAATATTGGACAATTAAAAATTAATTTCGAAAAGCTTGATTTAGGTTTCATATGGCTTCAAAACACCATAACTCTTTCAATCCTTGAAAAATCAATAGTTGAATTTCACAGCAACAATTAGAACTAAAACAGGCTCTGATACCAATTGATCAATAAAAACACAATTCACATTGATACGGATCCTAATTTCAGCCTAATAGTAGCATGTGAAATACAACACTTTTATGAGGGATTGAGAAGAAGAATTAGTACCTGGAATTGAAGATACAAATGCCATCTTTCGTTGTTTGTGAATCCAGAAATTTCGTAGCTGCAATTGAGAGAAAAACCAAGGAAGGGAAGACTTTTTTTTTTTACACACTATTACCAATCGTCAGGAGCAGTTATCTTTTTATTCTTAATAGGGAAGAATAAAACTGACTCATGGGTAGTGGTAGGGACTCTTCCATTTTATTAGTTAATGATAGGCCTAGCCCACCTATTATCAGCTAGCCCAAACACATAAACACAATATTTTGGAAACTAGGTTAATCTGGACAAATTACTAATTTATGCATGTCCACAAAATAAATATTCTAACACTTTCTGGATACTCTTTTCCATCAGTCGAATCCTCCATCTGAGGAGCTTATCAAGCTTATTTTCGTTTCCAGCAGTCTGACTATTCAAAACATTGTTGCCCAGAAAACCAAAGATGTTGTAACATATAGGGTGGCGTTCACGATCCTTGACATCTAAGTAACCTGCAGAAACAAGTTCATCATCAAAACTCTCTTCTAAGATTGAATCAATCTTGTTTTCTCTTCCCCATTTCATGGTGCTTCTAAGCATCTCGAAAGCTTCATCTACCGTGAACTCTCTAGCCTTCAAGAGGTTAATAGTTTCGGAAACTGTCGAATTTTACGTAATCGTTTATGACACAAATAAAAATTAAAAATCAATAAAAAAATAATAGATGACATTAAAAATTTGATAGCTTGCCTACGTTTGCAAGACCTTCATTCAGCTTAATCACTTTCACCGAGGTATAATAGATTTATCCAAGGTTTTACTGAGCCGACATCACTCAACTCTTGATAGTATCTCTCATCCTTACTTCCTGTGAAATATTTTCACACTCAATAACACGACCGACTCGTATTAACCTCGTCAGTGGATTTTACTCTACTACTTTTAATGAGACAATTAATAAAAATAACTTAAGTGATTAATCAACTAAGAAAAGAATAACAATACACTTGAAATAAAAGAATCTTCCCTATCATCAACTTTCCGAAATATATCTGAATAATTATCGACCAGCTAAAATAATCTGCGTCAGTTCCAGAATCAAACTACGACATCTTAGTTAATAGGAGACACTAAGCAAAACATATACGTAGTGCCCAAAACCTTTCTGTCAAAAATTACTCCAGTAGATAATGATTCAGTGCAAGTAATTTTCAAGATATTTATTGCAGAAATTTGACTCTTCCAAATCTAAGAACACGCATACGTATACAATGAACCCTCCAACTGTGTGCTATTTCATCATCCAATACTAAAATAAAACTTAACAATTGAGCACGCACTGCATACTCCCTCACAAATCAACCATAGGTTTATTTTTTACGCTTAACTCTAATCACATCCCGTCAATTAATTCTCCAACATCTTACCCCTATGCCCCCATGAAGATAGACTCAGTTGATGAACTGTTACTCACCCAAGGCACACAATACACACACTCTGCGCACTACCACAATTCATAAGACCTAGCGGTAGGTTCTCCAAAAGAAAAACAAAACCCACACTCCACCAAAGGCACTCATGCACAACCACCAATTTCCGTGGGTTTGTTTTTCACTTACTCAACACACCACTACCGTATCTTTCAAAAACCACTTAATACTCAAGCAAAATTCCTGCAATACCCTTAAGCTATTTGTAAAAAATCCAAGATACACACACTTGACGCATATGTCTATCTTTTGTTTTAAAACCCACACAACCTTCATATCTTTTCTAAAAACCTTTTGATTCATTAAGAAAATTACTATCATGCCCTTAGTATATTAGCACAATATGTAATTCCTTTTTCGGTCAAAATAGAATTACCTTCAATAACTAATATCAAATACTCATCTATTCAAAGTAGACTTCTATTCTAACTTAAAAATTATCTAACTAGTGTTTGAATATAAGAAAATAAAAAATATACTAATTTAAAAATATGTCAAAATAAAATAAAATAAATATATTTAACATATATACAGGAACCTTGGTAAACATTAATGGTCGTACTTTGTATGACCCTATGATTAGTTTGTACAAGACCGAAAGACTTGAAATAATTAATGGTTTATGCTACGCTAGCTGGAAGGTCTGATGAGGCTGTTTTTGTTGAGGAATGAAATGGATACAGTGTTCCTGTTAACAGCTTTGCTTTCATGGCTTTTTATTCATGGTGTATGCAAGTGTGGTAAACCTGAAGCAGCCCTTCTCCATGAGATATATGGAATAGAAAGAACTGGCTCTTAATGTTTCTTTAACATTAATATTCGGAAGATAATAGGACTTATAAGTGAAGGAAGATGATTAATTAGTACATATGAACAAGTATGGAATGATGCTGCGAGTTGCAATACTTTTATGAATATAGCCACATCTTTCCGTCTTTGTTATCACTTTATCTATTAAATAGTTAAACAAGATACGTTATAAAGTGAGTTGTGAAAGCGTACCAGGAGTCTGAAAATTCCTCCAAAAATACGGGATTTTATGTGGCGAGCAATGAGAAATGTGTTATCAACAAAAAAATGCCTTAATAGTAGAGGAGTTGATGTGGATGGTATTTGTCCACTGTATTTTTCCTTTGAAACAGTGGATCATGCCTTGCTTCATTGTGCCAAAGCCACTTGCTGCTGGGATTTAGTGGGAGTCTTTAATTTATCTCATGGGGACTCCTTTGTTAATAAATTTTTGCAAACATGGAATAGTATGTGCAGGGAAGTAGCGGAATTGTTCTCGTTTATTTTTTGGCATATTTGGAATTTTAGAAATGATTTTTTTTAGAACTCTAAGTTCATCTCTCACAATCATATCGTGTATAATGCTATTTCTCATCTAATGGAATGGAGGTCGCTGGAGAGTATAAGAATTTTACAGAATCCAGCTGGTCCAACAGTACCCGTTGCTGCAACTGCTAGTGGTAGTATGCAGACTTGTCTATCTAATTATGGGTGGAGTTTGTTCATTGATGCTGCATTGTTACAGGAAGAAGGCTTTTCTGGTTTTGGAGGCGTTGTTGAATCTACAGAAGGGGCATGGATTGGAGCTGTGTCGGGGTTCACAAATGGTGTTTTTGAGCCTGTTATAGTAGAAGCTATTGCTTGTCGTTCGGCTATTGTTTATGCAACCCATCATTTTTTTGAAAATGGCAGTGTTTACTCAGATTGCCAGCAGCTTGTATCTGCTTTGAATTCTTCTTCTTGGGGTAATTCTGCTTTTGGGTTGGTTGTCCATGATTGCAGAAAATTACTTAGTTCAAGGCCTAATATCAAAGTCAGTTGGATTAGGAGACATTTGAATAAAGCGGCTCATGAGTTAGCTCGAGCTTCAATTCGTTTTTCCCATTTTGTTTTATGGGAAACGATTCCGGATGCAATTTCTTCATTCTATGATCATTGATAAAGTTGGTTTTATGCTTTCAAAAAAAAAAAAAAAGCTTAATCTATAACCATAAAAATATAAAAATTCTTAAAATTTATCTTGAAAAATATATAATAAAAATAAAATTTAAAGAATGATAATTTTCTAGAAATTTAAAATTTTTAATTATATTTATTTCAATAATTTGTATAACTTATTTTTATTTATTTATAATTATAGTGTGGATCAAAATACTCTGATTTGCTAGCCTGATTCTTCATGGAGTAACATATGCACCGTTGACAATTTTGTCTTTCTAGGTAAGGGACGAAAGAACACTAAAGAAAACAAATTCTATGAGAAAAGTACGGTTAATTTCTTCAGGAAAAGCCTAAATTTTTCTTTGATTTATGAAAAACTTTAAAGTAAAATTCCCATGAGTAACATATAAAATATATTTAATTGAAATCTCAATTTATAATATAAATTGTTGGACAAGAGAGTCAGACATTAAAAAGCAATGTTTTTTTTAATTTTTCTAAATCTTTTATTTTTCTTTTTTCATTCTTGTATATAGATTTTTCTAAAGTAATCAATACCTTAAGGTATTATATGAGTGAGTGGGTCGAAGAATAATAAGTTAATTTATTTACCTCATGAATTATATAAGATTAATTAGTTTAATTTCTTAAAATCTTAATAATTATTATCATGAAATTTTTATTGTATCACTTTTAATATTAACATTGATAATTTTTAATAGTAAAAACGATGTCATTAATATTTTTATTTTTCTCTTTTTAAAATTTAAAAATACTTAATATAAATATTAAATCTCCCATAAAAAGAATTATGGAAGGTGATTAAACATGCAATGTGAAGCTACACCGGAATTCATCTATATATAAGTGGAAATGACATAGATAAAGTATGAAGTGGAGCAACTAATACTGATATCCATTTCTGGTCAGGAACACCGAGCATATTAATTACGTCTAATTTGAGGATCACAAATGTCACAATCATTATCTTTAATCAACTAATTGAAAAGTAATGCTCGTTATAATTATTATGTATTTTCTTCTGATATTTTCAATTTTTCTTTATTCATGTTAGTCCATTTGTCCATATCTTTATAGATACTTTTACTTATGAATTATTTTACAAGTAATTAACACGGCAAGATATGAAAAAATCTTTTTATTTTATGTTAATATTTGTTCATATTTTTGTAGACATTTTTACTTATGAATTATTTTCAAAGTGATCAACACCATAAGATGTGATTTAATTGAAGAATAATAAGTTATAGATTTATATATTCATTTGAATTATTTATCTCCTAATTTATATAGGAATAAAAAATTATATAATTATTTTTAAACAAATTATATAAAATTTTAATTTTTTATTTCTCAATAACTAAAACTATAAAGCCGACACAGATTTCTAGTCAAAAACATTAAAATATATTAGTATAAGATAAAATATGCATTTCTTTTCTAAATAATCTTTCTTTTTTTCTTTTAGTCATACATATTACACTATTTGTTTTTTTCCAAAAATTTTAATTTTTAATTATAAAATTAAATTTAAGTTCAAAATTATTAACATTTATAAATAATTGATTAATATCAATATATTCACTCATCTATCATATTTTGATTCATTTATAAATACATTTATACAAATATTTAAACTAAAATATGAGAAAATTTTCTATTTCGAAATTAAAACCTGAAAATAAATTTAAAAAGTAAATGTTAATTATAGTGCTTATTTCTTTAATTCTTTGACATTTTCTTGTGCATTATTTTGTCTTATTAATATAATAATCAAAATTGGTTTATAATAAGACTTCAAGACTCAAGCAAAATATTTGGTTCACTCTGTCACTTATTGACAGTCTCCAAATGATAAATAAAGATAATATTTTAGTGTGATGAACTCTAGAGTTGAAAATACACAATTAGCAACTCTAGTTAAGAAATTTAAATAAAAATAAAAATAAAATTGGTATTATGGACAATAACATAACTCATAAACAACACTGTTTATTATTGTAAATCGATACATGAGCAAAAAGTGCTCTAAAGATAACATATTACATCCAAAAATTATCTTATCCCTAATTTTGATAAAAAAGAAAAATTATTGACAAAAAAGTAGTAGCAACTGTCGATAGTCTTCTCGATGAAGTAGAACCATGCTTTTCGGCAATATGGGTTTATATACAAAATTACAAACATTGTGACTAATATAATAGTAAAAGTCACAGAAAAACTTATGTAAAAGAAATTCAAGTCGACAAGCCCGTCATCAACTTCATCATCATTTGAAGATGATGGTGTTGGTGTTTTTGAATTGCAATTCTTCGATAGTGGTAACCCGCAGAGGAAAGGATTCCCTTCGTAACTACTCTCATCAAATGTGCCAAATTGAGCAACCCTATTAGGTGTCTCACCAGAAAGGTTATTGTAAGACACATTGAAAACTTCTAAGAAGTTTAGCTCTATAAGCTGATGAGGAATTGCTCCACTCAAGTTGTTACAAGAAAGATCTAAAGTCTCAATTTTAGACATGTTTGAGAAAGAGGAAGGAATAGGTCCGAATAAACTATTATGTGATAGGTTTAAAAGGTTGATACCTTGAATATTTCCAAATTCATAAGGAATTCGACCTTTCAAATTGTTGCTGGAGAGATCCAATCCAACGAAATCCATGTCAAGGATATGCTTCATTTCATAACCAAAAATGCGTCCCTTCACTACAAATTCAAGATCTCCAATAGGATATACTCCACCTTCAAAGGTTTCTCTTTTATACTTATACGAAAAATTGGCAGAGAATCCGGAGAGCTTATTATGTGAAAGATCAACTACCTTTAACTCATTTGTCATCTTCCACAAATTAATTGGGATCTCTCCTATAAAATTATTATGACTCAAGGAAAGATACCTTAACGTATACAACTTTTCAATCCACTTTGGAACTGTACCAATTAAACAATTGTGACTGAGATCCAAAACTTCCAAATTATTGGAATGAGAAATTAATTGGGGAAAAGGTCCTTCCAATCTATTTTCTGACAAATAAATGTTTTGCAACTGTGAAGTTCCTAATATTGCAGGTATGCTTCCAAAAAGCATGTTTTTGGAAAGATCCAACAATCCAAGAGAATCCATTGTTTCAATCCACTTCGGAACTTTGTCAAATAGTTTGTTATCACGCACGTCAAATACCATTAAGAAAGAACAATTAGACAAACTGTCCGGAATGCTTCCAATAAACTCATTTTCCGATAGATCTAACCACTCTAACCTTGGAAAATATGCACCGATCTCAGTTGGGATGCGACCATAAAGATGATTTCTGGAGATGTCCAAATAGCTTAAAGTTGCATTAGGATTATGTGTTGGAAAATCCAAAGATCCCGAAAGAGAACAATTGGAGAGAAAAAGGCTTTCCAATTTTGTATTGTTTTCTAGTAACCAACTTGGTAAGCCCAATCCTATAATTGGAATGCCAAAAATGTCGAGAATGAGCAAATCATGTTGGTGGTACAAAAATTTAGGAAATGATCCTCCTTCGGAAGTGGAGCTTAACGAAAAGCTCTCCAATTGAAACTTGGGTTTCAAATTACAATTGACCACTTCTGCTTCTGTATAAACTTCATTTCCAAGAGCATCAAAATTCTTGAGTTTGGAGTGGTTGAAGAATGGAGAAAGTGAACTAGGAATTTTAAACTGATTGTCACTTAGTGTTAAGGACGTAATAGACGTGAGGAATTTTAATGGAGATTGAGATATTTTTCCCGTAAAGTGATTATTGAAGAGATCTAGTTCTTGAAGAAGTGTCAAATTCACCAAACAATTGGGCAAATTACCACTCAAATTAGTGTCGTAAAGTTGGAGCACCCGAAGATTTGTGAAGTGGCATAAGCCTAAATGTATATTAAAAAGAAGGGGATTAGAGAGATAGACAACCACCAGAAATTTCAAATTTTATTATTAAGGAAATTAACTAACCTTGAATATTGCCGGTGAGCTTAGAAAGTGACAACGATAAAGTCTCAAGCAAAGTCATATTTCCAATGTACTGTAGTAAGGTATTCATATTAGGCAAGCCTGCAATTATAGAGAAAACTATTATTAGATTTAATAAATATTACTCTAACATATTAGTGAAAAAGGAAATAATAAAATTTACAGCTTACTTTGTGAAGTATCCATCATGTCCATGCTTAAAGTTCGAACAGAACGAAGGGCACCAAGACTTTGTAAAAAGTTCACATCCAAAGAAGACCCATCCAGGTATAACTTTTTCACATTATTGAGCTCTATTTTGAAGAAAAGAAAAAATGTTATATAAAATTTAACATAAGTGCAAAAACAATTCTAATTTTAATTAAAATAAAAATATCTTTTTAACTTACCTTGTGAAAATGATACTTCTGTAAAATTATTGAATTCTAAATGAAGGGATTCAAGATTTGGGAATGCGTTCACTGATTCTAGTTGGAAGTTGCTTCCCATATTAAAACCTCCTAGCCAAAGCGTGCTTATATTGCTTTGACCTTTAATATCTAAAAGAAGTGAAAAATAATTAGAAAAATATAGATTTTTACCGAGTTTATTTTTCATGAATTGCTTGAATTTTAACTAACACATTTATTTAAATAAAAAAGAACATACATGTTTTAAGTAAGCGAATAAATTATGTGAAGAATATAATATGCTATTAAATAAGATTCGGGTATTACCTTTAGGTACAATAAACTTGTCAATGTTGTTGCCCCTAACGTCTAACTCCTCCATATTGAACAAGGCAACTAAGTCTTGTGAGCAAACCCCCAAAAAAAAAGGAAACTTGTTTAGATGTTATTAATACAATTAAAACCAAACATAATTTCTTTTAATGATTAAAAGAAAATATCAACCAACCTTCTATGTTGATTGATCCTTTTAACCGAGTGAAAGAAATATCTAAAATTTTAAGAGAGTGAAGTCCACGCAACAATGGTAATATGTTGTTGTTCAAATCATTATATCCTAAATGAAGGATCTCTAAGTTCCTCAGCTTCTGCAACTCTTCAATACCTATAAAGTTCACTCATGTACAATTAACTTACTAAAAGAAAAGATAAATATAATTAACAAAATTATGATATATATATATATAATTCTATATATATTAACCTACCGAATTTTTGATTTTATTTTATTATTAGTTAGCTAATATTATGAATATATATGATTAAATATAGCTTTTTAATAATAATTAAAATTAGGATATATGAACCCATATTTACCGGTTATTTCTTTCAATCCAATCTCACTCATTTCTAAAGACTTCAATGATGAAAAACTCGCGACAGAAGGTAAGATGACGTTTCCCAATTTATTATTACTCAAATCAAGATATTCCAAATTGATCCCATTCGTCAATCTTTCAAAACCTGCATATAAAGAATATCACAAGTTTGAGACATAATTTGCATTTATGAGTGATTTGATAAGAAAGTAAAAGCGTTAAGAACCTTCATTCTCCACGCAGCAAACAATTTGATTGCTTCCTAAACTAAGGCTTCGGAGTTCTTGAAATGGAAGAAACATTGAGGCGTTGAAGTACCAATTATTCACAGATATTCCCCATCTAAAATAGTTAAGCCTGAGCTCGTAGACTCGACCTGTTGTGCCGTTACACCCAACACCATCCCAGTTACAACAGTCAACGTCTTTCTCCCATGTAACCATTCCATTGAAAAGAGAGCTACAATATGGGCAATTAAAAGAAGCTTTGAGCTGCAAGAGAGCAACTCTCTCTTCCTCCAAACACGCACTAGAGCCACAGCCTTGCAGTAGCAATAACAATGATTTCAGCATCATCATTACTACTACTAACCTCAGTTGATAGTTTATCCTTGCCATTTCTACTTTTGTATTATAAGAGAAGATTTCCAGTGTAGTATCGTATTGAATAAATCATAACCGGCGACAATCCTTTTATAGGAGACTCTCATCCAATGGGTGCTTCGACGGGTTTATGGTGGTGGTCCCATCTCATGAAGAAATTTTTGGAACTAAACAAGTGGGAGAGGAAAAAGGTAGAAGTATATATCAACGTCACATTTAATATTTCTAATTTTTTAAAATTTAAAATCTAATCACTTCGGTACGTGGTGGTAAAGGGTTTTTGATACCAATTATTGATAATACAAGAATTAAAACAATTAAATATATTCATTCAATTAATAATAAAAAATAAATATATTTTTTTTATCAATCACTTATTTTACAAGTATTTTGGTTAATGAAAAAGTAAAATCAAGACTGTGTAATAACGAATAGAATTTTGGAATAATAATTTTAAACAAATAAAAATAAGTTATAAAATATTATTATGATAAAAAAGAATTTAAAAAGATAAATAATAAATATTAATAAAATAATTATAAAATAATTTAAAAATTAAAATGTATATGAAAATTGTTATATTTTATTTTATTTAAATAATGTTAGACTTTGAAGATTAAATTCATATTTTCAATATTTTTATTATATTTTATTCTTTTCTGCTCTTATATATATATATATGAAAAACAGCTATGGAAAAGTTGTATAATAATTTTAAACAAATAAAAATAAGTTATAAAATATTATTATAATTTTATACTTTGAAGATTAAGTTCATATTTCAATATTTTTATTACATTTTATTCTTTTTTTTTTATATATATATATCAAAAACAGTTATGGAAAAGTCGTAAAAGTATGTGAAAAGCAGAAAATACTTTGTAACTTGTCTGAGTCTTCGATTAAGATATCAGAGTAATAGAAAAAGGAAAGACTTGGAATAGTTACAGAAGAAAATAGACAATTTTATAGAACCAATTACTGAATTCAGTTAAATATGATTTTAAAAAATAAAACAATTTAATATAATGGCTGATAGTATTACTACTACTAACCACACTTGATAGTTTATCCCTCTCATTTCTACTAAATCTATGAATGAATTCTATAATAGCTTCATATACTATAAATGATCACCTTTTATAGCTTTTGTTAGAGACTTCATCCATCTAAAATTAAATAAAAAAGTTTGTAACGTTAATTCTTTTTAAAAAAATATAAATATAATATTTATTATTCTTTTTAATGAAAAGTTATATGATTTTATTGGGACAATTTTCCACTTGTATAATTCTATAATTAGAAATTTATTAGATATAAATATCAGTTAACTCATTTATTGTAAGAAATGATTTCATGGTTTTAATTATTGACAATTCAAAAAATTAAGGTAACTATTTTTAATATATATATTAAAATAATTACATAATTGGTAATTCTTATATAATTTATGAGAATTACTATGCTGATCACTTTAAAAATAACTTGTCGGTGCCCCAAAGACATTAACTAACAGAGAGAGAAAAAAGAAGGCAAAATTTCCCACAAAGACAGAGACTAATAGAAAGAAAGAAGACTTGGAAAATGCAGACAATCACAATAGTTGTGCCAATCCATATATGACCTTTCAATCAGTATGTTTAACCATATTCCTCCATAGGCTGATATGCATGTAATGCGCAATTAAGTTTATGTCTTAATCAATAAAAAACAAAAATAAATTAATTAATTAATTTAAATGAACTCATAAAAATATTTTTAAAACCTTTTCAAAATGTAAGGTTGGTACTTTATAAATGTTAAATGGCTTATAACCATCGTTTGCGTTGAAGCTTCCTCATGTCATTGACATGTAACAGATATGCAAGTTAGCTAGTGTCCTGTCATGCTAGTTTTATAGTGGTATCGTACAAATCAGTAGGCAGTAGTGTATTAGTTCGAGAGTAGAGTACCAGAAAAGAGGAAGACTTTGAATAGTTTGGGACGAAAGGACAAAAATTATAAAGCCAGTAGGCAATAATATGTACACGCTAATTAAGGACTCGCCGTGTTATCACTTCGGCAATAACTGGCAGGTGAAGGGATTGATAAAGACGCGGACAGACTGGAAAAAAGAAGACTTAAAAAAATAAGTAAATAATAGGATAAGGATTTATATATAAAAATAATAAAATATTATTATGGTTTCTCTGTTGCAGGGTTCTGCCTATCAGTGGTGGAAGACTATCCCGGGCAG
>JANZXR010029578.1:0-14595 GCA_027575705.1 Erythroxylum echinodendron | reverse complement strand
GCTTTGGCAAAGGCCCTATACGCTCCTTCAGCAACCTCAGTCTTTCTCATCAAATGCCTTTGCTCTTGAGCCTGCAAGGCGCTCACAACTTTCGCTAGTGGCTTCATAATTCTCAGGCACTGATACCAGCAACTTCTGAACTAATCTTTGATCTTTAAATTCAGCTCCTAATAGACTAACTTGATCTGCAAGTTGAATCAGTCTCTCACAATAGGTCTTGACTGATTCATCTTCCTTCATCTGCATTCTGTCGAATTCTCTCAACAGATTCAATACCTTCACGTTTTTCACTTTCTTGTCACCCTCATATTCATTCTTCAAGAAATCCCAGATCTCCTTCGCAGAACCAAGACCCATGATTCGAGTGAAAATTGAAGGAGCTATTGATTGGTATAAGCAAGATTTAGCTCGAGCCTTCTTGGTCACTCTCTCCCTTGTCCATCTCAACTGAGCAATCGTTGCATCTGTAGCTGGAACCTCGACCGCATAGTCTTCATCAATAGGCTCTCATAAATCCTGTCCTTGCAGGTATGCTTCCATTTTAATTGCCCAGATCTGATATCCTTCTCCATTAAAGATTGCATGCTACAAATTCTGAGTTGAGCTCTCAGCCATCTCTAAGTACTCCTCTCTCGAAGTCACAGCTTCAACAGGAAAGAGTTAATTTTTTTCAAGATAAGATCCTTGCTTACACCCTCACAGATCCCTTAAGAATCTGGCTCTGATGCCACTTTGTCGTTGTTATCTATCTATTATACGGAAAACTAAAAGATTGTACTAGAGAGAGAAAATATATCAAGAACAGGGGTAAACAGAGTATTTCAAAGACTCAGTGTTTTTTTGAGATTTACTACTATTCATCGAATGAATACAACTTCTGTGACTTCTGTACATTTATAACATTTCTGTCCTACTAACTGTCATCTAACTGACTCAACTAACTTTTCTTGATTTCTTGCCCACTAATTCTTTACGTCATTGCATGGCCTTGTATGAACACCTAAGACGTTGTGTTCTTGTCCAGATTTCTGAGGCACACATCCTACAAAATAGATTTACTAAAATAATTGGTACTGTATGTGCTAACCAAGTATAATCATATTGGACCTACCAACATAATTAGACCAAACCACAAAGAAAAAGGATTAGAGAATGTTCCAGTTTCCAGTCATCATCAATGACAGGAAAACCAGTGATTGTGTGTTCCACAAGAGTTTCTATAGATGTTGACACAAAGTATTTCATGTTATATACTATCTTAGCAAGTCTAAATATCAAGCATAGTCCATATCATAATCACAGTCCAACCAGTACCTTCATCCACGGTAGTTATTGGTTTTACCACACGAAAATCCTCTCTCTTAGTCATAAAATCAACAATGGTATATACATTTCTTGGCTGTATATCAGCAATGTGAAGCAAAGCAATCGCAAACATAAATTAGTCAAAGAGTTAAGTTTGACCTATTGTGAAAAACGATCAGATTAGAGCAGGTTCGTAGTTAAATAGGACTGAAAGAATAGTAATGAATAGATTTTAAGTAAAAAACTCTTAAATTAAGGTAAAAACCATGGGTAAGGATAGAATAATTTTACTACTGAGAAAATTGAAGAATTACAAGGAGAAAACTACACCCACAAAAATACACAGAATATTTTTGTCTCTCTCTTTTTTGTTCTCTCTCACCTCATGTCTTTCTGTTATGCTTTGCCCATATTTTTTTAATCTCTTTGTTCATCTCCTGCTTATTTATAGGCAGGAGAATGAAGATATGGTTGGCCAAATTGGCCAACCATTCTTGTCTTGTTAGGCATGTTAGGCACTGATGCCTAACATGCCAACCAACCTTGTCTTATTACCAACTAGTGCCAAACATGCCAACCAACCTTGTCTTATTAGGCATGTTAGGCAATGAATTTTGGTGCCTAACATGCCAACCAAGTTTGACAATTCTCCCACTTGAAGATTTGATTGAGAATCAATTAGATCTTCATACTATTCTTCCCACCTTGTCACTTCATGTTGCTTACGTCTTTGTCAAGCTACACAAGGATCGACACCTTATAAATTTACCAGCATTGATTGCTTTTGTCATAAAATCTGCCAGGTTATCCATTGTATGAATTTTTTGAATATCAACCGTTCCTTCTTCCACTTTTTCACAAACAAAGTGGTAATGAACTCGAATGTGTTTTGTCTTTGAATGAAATGTTGGATTCCTTGCAAGATGAAAAGCACTTTGGTTATCACAAAACAGAGCAATATTCCCTTGTTTATACCTAAATTCTTCCAACAACATCTTCAACCACATTACTTCTTTACTGACTTATGTAGCTATTACATATTCTGCTTCTGTTGTTGACATAGCCACAACAGATTGCAGTTTTGAAACCCAGATCACAACTCCTCTAGCTAGTGTAAACACATATCCTGTAGTTGATTTATTTTTATCAAGATAACCTGCATAATCAGCATCAACATATCCTCTGACAATAAAATCTGATCCTCCATAACATAATGCAATATCTGAGGTTCCCTTGATATATCTGAGAATCCTCTTAACTGTATTCTAATGCTCTCAACTAGGATTTGCCATGTATTAACTAACCACTCTCACTGCATGTGCAATGTCTGGTCTTATATAAATTAAAGCGAACGTTAATCTTCCCACTGTTGATGCATACGACACTCGAGACATCTCCATCCTCTCTTCTTCATTGCTAGGACTCATACTTGAGGATAACTTGAAATTAACAGGAAGAGGGTTATAAATTTACTTACAATCTTGCATGTTAAATCGTCGCAAGATTTTCTTCAAATAATTCTTCTGAAAAAACCAAATCTTCTTATTATTTCTGTCTCGGTAAATTTGCATCCCTAAAATCTTGTTTGCTAGTCCCAAGTCATTCATTTCAAATTCCCTAGCCAACTGTGCCTTCAATTCTTTGATACGTTTATTGTTGAGGCTTGCTACCAACATGTCGTCTATATATAACAGCAAAACTATAATGAAGGAATCAAATCTCTTGAAATATGCACAAGGGTCTACATTCAGTCTGCTATATCTAAGGCTCATAATGAAGGAATCAAATCTCTTATACCAACACCTCGACGCTTGCTTTAAATCATACAGAGATTTGTTCAGCCTGCAAACTAAGTTCTCTTTCGCTTTTTCTTCAAAACCTTCTGGCTGGAGCATATAAATTTCTTCTTCAAGATCTCCACGAAGAAATGCAATTTTCACATCTAACTGCTCAAGATGCAAGTCAAATTTAGTACACATCACCAAAACTATTTGAACTATAGTGAGTCGAACCACAGGAGAAAATATTTCATTAAAATCAATACCTTCTTTCTGAGCATTTCCTTTTACCACCAATCTGACACAATATCGCCTCACTTGATCATCACCACTCCGCTTGATCTTGTACACCCATTTAATACCAATGGGCTTTCTTCCTTGTGGTAGTGATCCCAACTCCCATGTGTTAGTCTTATGAAGTGCTTCAATTTCTTCCTGCATTATTGTCATCCACTGAGATGCATCTGAACTATTCATTGCTTCTTGAAGAATTGATGGCTTCCTGTCCTCAGTTAAAAGATAGTATGCAATATTGCACTCCATAATATAATCTGAGTGCTAGCTCAGTGCTCTTCTTGTGCGAGTTGTTCTCTGAGTATCTGAAGCATCATATTCGACTAGTTCTTGCTCCTTATGCTCTGGTGCAGCTTCGGAAGAAACATTTTGATCAAATTCCCTTTCCACCTGTATTTTTGTAATCTCAGAATTCTCTTGTACTGTGTCAACATTTTCTACTTGCTCTTGATCCTTATTTTCCATAAAGATAACATCCCTGTTGATAACAATCTTGTGGACAGTGGGATCCTATAGACGATACCCCTTTACTCCTTTAGCATATCCCAAGAAAATACATCTTCTGGATTTTGAATCCAATTTAGTAGTTTCTTGGGCATTGATCATCACATAGGTAGGACTTCTAAATATATGAAGGTTAGATTAATCCACTAGCTTACCAGTCCACATCTCCATCGGTGTCTTCAACTTAATTGCAATTAATGGAGATCGATTCAACATATAGCAGGCGATATTGACTGCTTCTGCCTAGAATTTATTATATAAGCTTGCAGTTCTTAACATTGCTCTTGTTCTTTCCAACAGAGTTCTATTCATCCACTCTGCTTCTCTATTTTGTTGAGGAGCGTATGCCGTTGTGAACTGTCTTTTGAAGCCTTCTTACTTGCAAAATTCATCAAATTCTTTACTAGTATATTCTCCTTTATTATCTAACCGCAAACACTTGATCTTCATATCAGATTCGAGTTCCATCTACGCTTTGTAAAATTTGAAAGTTAGAAATACATCTGCCTTCTTCTTGATAGAAAACACCCAACATCTCCTAGAATAATAATCAATGAATGATACAAAGAAATTTGCTCCTCCTAGGAACATAACTGGTGCTTGCCAAACATTAGAGTGAATCAATTCTAGAATTTCTTTGCTTATGAACTTTGATGTGTTGAACTTCGATCGATGCTGCTTACTCACAATACAATGCTTACAGAAGGGTAGTGATATCTTTGTGAGACCTGAAAGTCGATTCTTCTCTGCAAGTATCTTCATTCCTTGTTCTGACATATGTCTAAGCTTTCTATGCCACATCATTACTGATTACTGATTTGTCATCTGGATTAGTCACAGTAACGGATGCCTCTCTTTCTTGCAAAGTTACTCCTAGGGGTGGGCACAGTTTGGTTCGGTCGATTTTAAACTGTTGAATCGAACCAAATCGAATAATCAGTTTTACGGTATAAAAAACCGAACCAAACTGAACCGAATGTTCAGATGAAACCTAAAATTCTGCTTGCGGTTCAGTTCGGTTCGGTTCGGTTACTTCAATCAGTTTGGGCCATAATCTTGGGCCTTAAAATTTTGGTCAATTTTTGTACATGTCTAACATTTTTATTTTATTTTAGGACCTATTGGGTGATTGTTATACTTGCAAAATTGCAAACTTACCTTATATACCTAGAGTTAGAAGTATAAAAATACAAATTTTTTTTAGTTGATTGGTTTGGTTCGGGTTGGTTTAGAAAAATTTTTGCCTACACTGCACCCAAACCGATATAGTCGGTTTTTCAATATCCAAAACCGAACCGACCATCCATCACTCTCCATGCAGTTTGGTTTGGCCCGGTTTCTTCAGTTTTATAGGTCGGTTCGAATTTTTTTGAGTTTTTTGCCCACCCCTATTTACTCCCTTCAGCATGTACAGATTTGAACAATCTTCTCTGCTTTCATAAATACCAGCGCTCCTTTAATCATTTTTATGATCTTGTTTTGAATCTCAAATCTGAAACCGAGATCATCCAATTGTCTTACAAATAACAAATTCTTCTTTGAGCCCTCCACATATTGCACTTTTTCAATGGTTTGAGTTGTCCTATCATACATCTTTAGCTTGATGATGTCGATACTAACGATCTTCAGAACTTGATCATTACAGCTATACACAGATCCCCCAGAGACAGTTTCATACCGATGGAACCAATCTCTTCGAGAGGTCATATAAAAAGTAGCTGCTAAATCGAGAAGCCATACATCAACGAACCTTCTCTTACCTCTAATAGTCATTTCTGCTTGACAGACCATTGCACCTCCATCGTTTGAAGTACTTGCCGCATTTTCTTGAGGAATAGAACCTTTTTTATTCAGATTCCAATAATCCTTCTTTAGGTGTCCTTTCTTTCCACAATTATAGCACTTGAAATTCTTCTTGCTTCTAGATTTTAATTTACCATGACTATGACTCCCACTTAGGCCACGTCCTATTGATCTTCCTCTCGTCACCGCCAAGGCCTCCACTTGTTGCAAATTTTCCAGTCTGTCTTCCTTACTTTTGCACCGACTCTCTTCATCCAGAATAGCAGTTGCAATATTGTCAAAAACTAGTGTGTCTGTGTTGTTTGTGATGACGAGTTGATCATACGAATCTGGAAAACTTTAGAGTAGAAGTACATGTTCACTTATCTCTATTATGTGCCCCAATAATATGAGTTGGAAAAATAGAGTATTTAAATTATTTAAGTGCTCCGTCATCGAAGTGGATTTTGTCATACGTAAAGTGTATAGTTTTCTCTCCAAAAAATTTTTGTTGTGGAGTGATTTGGCCTCATACAATTTTGTGAGATGATCCCAAATCTCGTTTGCCGTCTTCTTCTCTTCTATGCTTAATAACACCCCATCTGCTAGTGCTAGATGAAGATTTGCAATAGCATTCTTGTCCATCTCATTCCACTTTTCATTTGTGACTCCAACTAGCCATTCATTAATGGCCACCAGACAATTATCTTTTCTCAAGATAGCCTTCATCTTCAACTTCCACAATGAGAAATTACTCCCATTGAACTTTTCAATCTCAAATTTTGTTGCCATTGCTTCTATCACGAACAGAATTTAGCTCTCACTATTTCACGTGAATAGTACTTGTATGTATGAACAGTAACCGTATATGTGAATAGTACCATATATATGAATAGTACCGTACACATGAATAGTACTATATACTTGAATTATAGTAACTGCATAGTTTAATGCAAAAATAAATGCATGAACGGTTGTCACCTTTGGGGTTACTGTTTACCAACTTTTACTGTGCTTACTGGAACTTCGAACATATTATGCCAAAAAATTTGTCGTAATTTTCTCATCTCGCTCTGATACCACTTGTTGTGAAAAATGACTGAATTAGAGCAAGTTCGCATCTAAATAGGACTGAAGGAATAGTAATGAACATATAGATGTTACGTAGAAAACTTCTAAATTAGGGTAAAAACTACGAGCAAGGATAAAAGAATTTTACTGCTGAGAAAATTGGAGAATTACAAGGAGAAAACTACACTCACAAAAATACACAGAATATTTTTGTCTCTCTCTCTCTCTCTTTTTTCTCTCTCACTTTATGTCTTTCGGTTATGCTCTGCCCATATTTTTTAATCTCTTTGTTCATCTCCTGCCTATTTATAGGTAGGAGAATGAAGATATGGTTGTCAAATTGGCTAACCATTCTTTTCTTGTTAGGTGCCTAACATACCAACTAACCTTGTCTTATTAGGCATGTTAGGCATCAAAATGCCAATTAGTTTTGACATGACCTTTAAGTTTTGAAGTTGATCCTAGCCTGAGCTTGCATTTTTTAATATCCACTAACAACAATAGGCAAGCACCAGTATCAAAACTAGTTCCAAGTTACTATTACCTTATTTGCCAAATTTAATGGTACCCAAGGTAAATATAAACTATATATATAGAAATGAAACTCGTGTCTGAGCAAATAATCATCTGTATACACAAATCAAACCAATCTAGGAGCAATTCAAGTTGTACAAGCTAAGCATTCATTGCATGATATTCATCAACCCAGGTAACCACCTTTCCCTCAATTAGAGGATGTCAATATTACATACATCAAAGTCTAAGGCAGCTCCTGTTGGAATTTTAAAGAAAAGAAACATAAATAAGATAGGATACGATAAAGATAAAAGAACACGAAACACTCAAAGTCATTTTATTAATAAAAATTTAAATAGATATTTGATCCAATAAATCTAGCTTATAAGATAAGATTAAAAACAAACTAAGACTTATTCTAAAGGAATTTTAATAAATCTAAAATTTTGAATTAATTTCCAACATTCCTTCTTAATTCAAATTTTCTGGAGCACTTTTTTCCATTTTCAGAATATTCTGTGAAGCACTTCTCTTCACCAATTGATGCATTTCTCATCATCTCTACAATCAATGGAGCACGTCTCTCTAAACGCATCTTGGTGCACTTCTCACCAACTTTCAAAAAAGAGTTTCTTCATCAACCAACTCCATCATATTTGCTTGTTCCTTTTTAGTTCTGCAATCTTTCTGCAGGTTTCCAAATCTTTTACAGTTGAAACATTGAGATTTTTCCTTATGCCAACAATCTTTCTCTTTATGCCCCATTTTCTTGCAATGATCACATTAAGGAATTTTACCTTTTCCTTTTGACGATTTGGCTAAAAGAGCTTTTTCATCGATTTGATCAGTTTCAACTTTTTGCATAGCCTTTCTTTGCTCCTGTGCCTGCAAAGCATTAATCAATTTAAATAAAGTTAAATAATTAATATCTGTTGAATTTTCAAGAGATGAAAGTTTTGCCTCAAAATTTTCGGGCAAACTTATAAAAATCTTTTCTACAATTTGCTCTCGGATAGATCCTCCCCCAATAGCCGTATTTTGTTCATCAAGTCATCAAGCAATCAGAATATTCTTATATGCTCTCACGTTCTTTCATACTGAAAGCTACAAAATCTCTTTTGAGATTTAAAACTTACATCTTCTTTATTCTTTCATTGCCTTGATATAATTCTTTCATCATATCCCAAGCATTTTTAGCTGTTTCACAAGTCATAATTCATGTGAAAACTGATTATGAAACTGCAGAGAAAATTATAGATGACGCTCTTGGAGCTTTTACTGCTTCTTCTTCATAAGCTCTTATTTGATTTAGTGTTGAATTATTTCCCAAGACTGGTAATTCCTTTTCCTCTTCTATCCATTGTCATATGCCGAGACCTCTTAAATGAGCTTTTATCTTGACAACCCATACTTGATAGTTTTCACCATTGAAATTTGGGGGGAGGAGAGTAGCTGAATTGCTACCAGCCATCGTTCACTCAATCTCACAGCCCCTCAAGGATCTATAGCTCTGATACCATGTTGGAATTTTAAAGAAAAGAAACATATATAAGATGGGATACGATAAAGATAAAAGAACACGAAACACTCAAAGTCATTTTATTAATAAACTTGGTTGCCTTATATAGACAAAATATAAAAATTTAAATAGATATTTGAGCTAATAAATCTGGCTTGTAAGATAAGATTAAAAACAAACTAAGACCTATTCGAAAGGAATTTTAACAACTCTAAAATTTTGAATTAATTTTTAACATCTCTAACCCATTCCTCCAAAATAGAGTAGAGTTTCCTCTATTTTAGAGATGCTATAGTACTTTTCACTCTAATCCATAACTCTATTTTTACGCTAAAAAGGAATATTTTCAGTATATTCTTTTTTTATCTTTTATTAATGATTATTAAAATTACTTTATAAAATTAACCCAACTTTATTTTTTGCGTATATTTTTATTCACAATATTATTGTTGTTATATTTTTATGTTAATCAATAATAAATAATAAAATTTCAATTAAACTATAATTTATTATTTGATATTACTAAATGAAATAATATATGAGATATATTGCACTATTTTATATTATTTAATTATAGTAAATAACAATATAATTATGTAATATCAAACGTCAAATTTTATTGAATTTTATAAATCAAAAACATTTTCACATTAAAAAAAGGCACAAAACATTCATTACACCAAAAAAATTAAAAGATAATATCGCCATTGAAAATAAACATAGCATAATCCACTAATCCTCTGAATTAGTATATTGTTCTTATAAATGTTCTATTAATGCATTCTTTAATTCGATATGCACATTTTTGTCCTTCACTTGTTTATATCAGGTAAGAAATTGTTGAAATCGAGTATTTTCATCTGTTACCCTTTCTACAGTCGATTTTGGAGCTTCTATTACACCTGTGATTGGTCTATTTAGATTGCATTCATCATCAACAATCATATTGTGCATAATAATGCAAGTAGTCATGATATCATGCAACACTTTTTTTTCCAAAACCGTGCCGGTCTTGTAATAATAGCAAATTGTGATTGTAGAACTCCGAATGCACTCTCCATATCCTTCCTACATGACTCTTGTCTCATTGCAAAATATTTTTCCTTTACAGAACGTGGCTCATAAATTGGTTGCACAATGGTGGGCCATTTTAGATAAATCCCATCAATTAAATAATATCCCATATTATATTCTTTTCCTTGAATAACATAATGAGCAGGAGGAGCAATACCTTGAGAAAGGTTAGAAAGTAAATGTGATGATTCCAACACATTAATGTCATTAGTTATACTTAGCATATCGAAATAAGCGTGTCCTATCCATAGATTATAATCAGCGATAGGTACAAGAATAATAGTTGGTGATCTTGAACGTCTAACAAATCATCTCGACCAAGTCGTCGGACAATTTTTCCATTTCCAAAGCATACAATCAAGACTACCTAACATTCCTAGAAAACCAAGTTGCTCACCAATATAAAGAAGTCTTGCAATATCGTTAGCATTTGGTGATTTAAGATACCACTCTACAAAAATCTTGAAAATGGCACGATAGAATCTCTTGAAGCCTTCAATTGCCTTTGACTCACCAATTTTAACATATTCATCCATAGCATCCGTGGGTGTACCATATGCTAACATCTGAAATACAGCTGTTGCTTTTTGTAGAGTGGATAATCCAAGTCTACCAAGCCCATCTCTTTATTGTTGGAAATACCTATCATACTCTTTTATAGCATCAACAATGCAAAGGAACAAACTTCAGGACATTTGATATCGTTGCTGAAACATATCATCATTATATCATGGATTTTCGCAAAAATAATCTATAAACAAATTATGATCTATAGCTTCACGATCGCGGCTGATCCCTATATGCCCTGGGATGGAGCCACGATGCCCATCTTGATTGTTTTGTTGATTGCGAAGAAGCTCAATTGCTAACTTATTTTTTGTATTCATCTTCAAGCATCATCAACGTAAGTTTATCATCACTTGAAAATGATGACGATGAAGATGAAGATGATAGCATGTCTTGGAATTTGATATTAGAAGGACCTCTAATATCATAATTCATTTCAATAAATTGATGCATATTTGATTTAGTAAAGGATGATATTTATAAAAGTTCTTATTATGGTTGAGATACTGACAAAATCTATCCAATGGTTAAGTTTATGATTAAATCAAACTGGATAGTTGAGATTTGGATGAAATCTGTCAATTTTATCTAACGTGGATAAGGTTGATGGTAAGTTTTGAAATGATTAAGGATGTAATCTATCTAACGGATGAGATGAAGATGGAATCCAATCGGATGGTTCAGATTAGGATGAAATATATCAATTTTATCTAATATGGATAAGGTTGATAATAACGGTTGAGATAATTATGAGATTCAATTGAACGACTGATATTTGGATGAAATATATCAATTTTATCTAACATGGATAAGGTTGATGATAACGGTTGAGATGATCACAAAATCCAATCGGACGGTTGATAGTTAGATGAAATATACCAATTTTATCTAACATGAATAAGGTTGATGATAACAATTGAGTTGATGATGAAATTCAATCGAACGGTTGAGGTTTGAATGAAATATATCAAAATATATCAATTTTATCTAACATGGATAAGGTTGATGATAACGGTTAAGATGATAGTGAAATCTAATCAGACAGTTGAGATGATGATGAAATCTAATCGAACGGTTGAGATAATGATAAAATTCATATACAGGTCTATAAATATGAAAGATAGAGTGTCTAAGCAAATCACCATTTTGAACCATGAAAAATGGCTTCTCGATCCACTGGATACAGCACTAGTGAAGATATGCTCTTATATAAGATTTATATGGATATTTTGCAAGATCCGATTGTTATGAGGCATCAAATTTCTGAGCACTTTTGGGGCTGAATTGAAGAGGCATATAGCAACGAGGCGACTAATGAGTGGGAGCTGTTAAGTCGAGAAGACTTCACTTCTTCTATTGATTTTGATGAAAGTCAAATAATAATAATAATAAAATTGTGTGAACTCTTTTGATGAATTTGTTAAGTGCGCAGGTAAATATAAGTAGCACAAATCATCAAATTAAGACAATATTTAAATAAAAGTTGAATAAGACAGATCAGACGAAGCGATCAAGTCTAAGATATCAGACGAAGCATACGAATCTAAGCAAGTCGATGTAATTAAAGAATGTGCTAGAACGACAGTTAGTTGGAGTTAGTTATAAGACTCAACTAATAACAGACTTTAGAAGACTCTACAAGCAGATTTCTCAAGAAGATCATTGAAAATTTAGGTTTTAAATATTAGTCGTAATCGTAGACTTCAATAAGAATTTTGAATGTAAGAATTTTGAATGTACAAAAAATACTTAGAGAAATTCTGTGCTCAAGTGCTTATGCTATGACAAATGTTCTGAGAGAAAAGAAAGAAATAGAGAGAGAAAATACATCTGTAACATGAGTGTGAAAGCTCAAACAATATCTTTTCGAGAGAAAGGAAGGCCAGAGCCTTAAGAGGCTAAGGAAGCAGATAAAGAATACTTTGTGAACAAGACCTGAAGAGGCTCTGCAAGTGTAGAAATAATACTTGTAACATTGAAGGAGATAGTGAATCTCAGACGAACTCTGAGGACTAGACGTAGCCCAAGGTTAAAGGTGAATCGGTATAAATCACGGTGTTATATTCTCTAACTCTTACCTTTTTAATTTCTTATTTTTAGAAGAATATATACTAATTTTCGCTATTGCATTACTCATCAAATTAAGTGCATTGTTTAAACTTGTAATCGTTTGAATTTGTCAAGAAAATTGAGAAGATTTTAAAGATTCATATCTTAAATTATTTAACACAATTCAACCTCCCTTATTGTGTATTTTGCATATTATATATGATTTTTATATTAACAAGTGATTTACTTCAGTTGGTATCAGAGCAAGGTTTCCAAGAAACACTCTTACAAAGTGAGGACAAAGATCTATGGCTGAATCACATGTTTTTATATCAGAAGATGCCTCGGTCTTAAGACCCCCTGCATTGAATGGTGAAGATTATCATTATTGGAAGGATAGGATGCGGCTCTTCATAAAATCCACACACATTGATCTTTGGAATATCATTGAAAATGGTCCATATATCCCACTAGACAATGAAGGGAAAAGCATCTCTCGTGAGTAATGGTCGGTTGATCAGAAAGCTCGCTTTTATTTAAACTCAAAGGCTAAGTTCTTTTTAAGTTATGCTCTAAGTAGAAGTGAATATGATAAGGTTCATGGATGCGAATCTGCGAAGGAAATGTGGGACACATTAGCTATTGCATACAAAGGCACAAACTAGGTGAAAAAATCCAAATTTGGTATTCTTGTTCATCAATATGAGTTGTTCAAGATGAAAGACGATGAGTCTATTGATCAAATGTTTGGACAATTTCAAACAATTATTAACGAAATTAAAGCTCTGAGGAGAATCTACGATAGTCAAGATCATGTCAGAAAGATTCTCAGAAGTCTTCCAAAAAGATGTAGACCCAAAGTAATAGCAATACAAGAGGCCAAAGATTTAAGCATTCTAAAGCTAGACGAATTGCTTGGTTCACTGAAAATCCATGAAGTAGAGCTTGATGCTGAAGATAAACCCCGAAGGGATAAATCTATTGCATTGAAGGCTGGTTAGAAGAATCAAAAGATGCAAAAAAATAGATGTACATCTTCAAAAGCATTAAAGATTGAAGAAATCAAGAATGATGATACTAGTGAATCTGATCAAGATTCAAGTGAAGATGAAGATGAGCTATCCTTCATTTCTAGAAAGATTAGAAGGATGTGGAAAAGAAATCAAAGGGAAATAAAGACTTCTCTTTCAAAAAGAATAGCACAGACGATTCGAAGAATGAGAAAAGTTCTATCATCTGCCATAAGTATAATAAACCAGGACATTACAAGTCTGAATGTCCGTTTCTCAAAAGAAAACAAAAGAAAAGAAAAAGAGCATGATGGAAACATGGGAAGATTTGAATTCGTCTGAATTTGAATCCGACTCAGAAACATCAAAACAAGCAAATATATGCTTAGTAGCTGAAGGGGAAAGCGATGATGAGATCTCCTTACCTGGAAGAAGCAACCACCACCAATGGTATTTGGATAGTGGCTGCTCGTGACGCATGACGGGTAGAAACTCTATGTTCCTATACCTCCAACATAAGCAAGGAGGATCAGTAACTTTTGGAGACAACAAGTAGGCAAAATAATTGGGATCAGTAAAATTAATTAAGATTCCCTTCGTCTATTGATAATGTTCTGCTAGTTGATGGCTTAAAGCATAATCTAATCAGTATAAGTCAATTATGGGATTTTGGATTTGAAGTATCCTTTAATCAAAATTCTTGTATAGTAAAAAACAATGACGGTTCCATGTTCTTTTCTACCAAGAGATGCAATAATCTTAATAAAATTAACTTAGACGATTTGAAAAGTGAATTTGAAATGAGTATAATGGGTGAATTAAAGTTCTTTCTTGGTTTACAAATTAAACAAACTAAAGAAAAAAAATTTATTCATCTACAAAAGTATATCAAAGAATTTTTAGTCAAATATAAAATGGAAAATATTAAACAAACGTCAACTCCTATACATCCTTCAATTCTTAACTAAAGATAAAGTTGGTAAGAAGATTGATCAAACTCTTTTTAAAGGAATTATTAGTTCTTTACTTTACCTAACTGCAAGCAAACCTGATATAATGTTTAGTGTTTGTTTGTGTGCAAGATTTCAAGTAGATCCTAGAGAATCTCATTATATTGTTGTTAAAA
>JANZXR010029557.1:0-14596 GCA_027575705.1 Erythroxylum echinodendron | reverse complement strand
AATTTCTTCATACCATTTGTAGCTCCATGTCTCTAGTTTACCACAAATCAGAAACCAACTCATTTTGGATCTGTAGATCTCCATAAATTATAAAAATACTGAAATATGTTCAGTGGAATAACATCAATTCATATTATTGAACAATACACTCACTGTACCAGTCCTACTCTTTTCACTAAATCTTTCTCGCTTCATTTCAGATGGCTATTATTTTTGTCTGATATATAGAGAAACATCTTAAAAATCCAATGATTTAAGAACAAAGTCATTCGGGTGTCTATAGAAGGAGTTATGGACAAAATGAGACGATGCTGACGTCATGAGATGATTGTTGATGTCATTCTGAGATGAATTTAAAAAATAGATATAACTTTCTCTACAGAACTCGTATTTAGGTGTTCTTTAAATGGATAGAAATAAGACTTCAAGATCTACAAATTTCATGAAGACTATAAAGACCAATTATATCATCTAGAGGATCAAATTTGGACTAGAAGATGTTCTAGCTAAAATGAGACGATTCTGACGTCATGAAACGATTGCTGACGTCATTCTGAGATGAAGCAAAATGAGACGGTCCAACTGAGACGCAAAAAGTCAAACTAAGATGTTGAACAATAATTGAGATGATAATGGCGTCATTCTAAGATGATGATGACATCATTCTGAGATGAAGCAAAATGAGACGGTCAAACTGAGACACAAAAAGTCAAACTAAAATGATGAACCTCATAACTTGTAATGCTCGTATCTTTCGACTTCGATATCCAAAATTTACAAACTTTACATCGTTAGAAAGCTGGTAAGAACATCTACAGCTTTTTTGAAGACTTCAAAGATAGATTCTATCTTTTGAAGGGTTGACAATGAGACAGAATATAGATGGTGAACAGTAACCCAGAAGGAGTTTCTGAGTAATAACACAAAAGATGTTTTACAAAGAGCATAACTTTTCCTATGGATATCTGATTTAGGTGTTCTATATATGGTTCGAAAGAGGACTTCAAGAGCTACAACTCTTTTAAAGACTTCAAGAAAGATTCTATCTTCTGAAATGTCAAAAATAAGACAGAAGATAGATGATGAACAGTAACCCAGAAGGAGTTTGGGAAACACAGACGATGTTTTACAATCATCATATCTCTCTTCAGAGATATCGGATCAAGGTGCTCTTTATATGGTTTCAAAGATGATTTCAAGATCTACAACTCTTATAAAGACCTTAAAGGCCAATTCTATATTCTAAAGGATCAAAAATGGGACAGAAGCTAGATATAGCCGAACATAGAAGAAGCAAAACACAGAAAAAGATGACGTCACCCAGAGGAAGCTGACGTCATCATAGAAGAAGTTCGCAAACTGTCATGAACAGTAACTCAGAAGGAGTTCATGAACAGTAACATAGAAGGAGTTCGTGAACAGTAACATATAAGGAGTTCATAAACAGTGACACAGACGAAGTTCATGAACAGTGACACAGAAGGAGTGCTAGACGCTAGGCAGAAAACAAACGAAGCAAAATTCAGACGAACAAAGATAAGCGGAACAAAAGATAGAGGCCATCAAAACACAAACGAACCTTGTTCATAGAGGAATGCATCTTTACAGACGATGCATCATCACAGAAGAAGATAACTTACAGAAGAGAATGACTCATAGAGGATGCATCTTTTACAAACGATGCATCATTACAGAGGAAGATGATGTCACCCATAGGAAGATGACATCATCAAAGACGATAGCTCTATTCTCTACTCATCCTTTCATCTATGTTCTATCTTCTATGTGATGACGTGTCCTCTGTGTTCTGACGTCATCATAGACGAATATTTCTAACTTCTACTCATTCTTTCCTCTACATTCTATCCTCTATGTGATGAGGTGTCCTCGGTGTTCTGACGTCATCCTAGAGGAAACTTCTCTTCTGAACGTCTTCACTTGCAAAAATCTTAAATTTCAACTCTGATGTCCAAAAATTTCATGCTATCTATCATCAGAAAACTAGAAAACAATCTACAATTCTAAGAAGACAACTTCATTCAATTCAACACAGATTCAATTTCACTTTTGTTTTCATTCTTGCCTCTGTGTTGTGACATCAGCACAGACGAATCTTTTCGTCTGTGTTTTTCACTTGCAACTTTCCAACTCTAACGTGCTATTTTAAGACTAACAGAAATTAATACTTTCATCAAACACAACGTGCCCATACACATTTCATTATCCAAATCTTTCCTTATCACAGCTGATAACAAGATCATCTTTCTACTTCATTTTCAACTCCATATCATCTTTAATATCAATAATCCATGATTAATCATGAACATCAATAACCGAACATACATATATATATGCACATATTCTTAATCAACTTACTACATAAATTCAACTAATTTTCTTCAGTTCGAAATCTCTTATCCACTTAAAATGCCAAAACACACAAGTACGAACTTCTCCATATTTCTCATTTATTAGTTCTAGTCTTCTAAGAACAGTTCGGGGTTTAACAATTAGAATTTAATCTGACATATAAATTGTCTTAAGTTCTTAATATTCCATCAATATATAACTTACTCGAGTCCTAAACCATGATAGGAACTTAAGCTCATGCGTTTCTTCAACATTAACAATCTCTTTTCAAACTTAAGCTTAAGCCTTTCTTCAACATTAACAATCTCTTTTCTTCAAATAGAATCTTTGTTCTCTTTATTTAAGAAAGTAAGTAGAGGTCAAGAAATATATATTGAATCACAAAATTTAAATATGAAATTTTGAATCAAAAGTAATATACATACTCCATATAAATATGGACTTCCTCACAGTTGTTCAAAATATATAAATGGACAATTTCAAATTCGTCTTTAGATAACTCCACATATTTTCCGACATCTAGTGGCCTTACTTTTTAGGAGAAAACTGACAAGCTACCATCTTGATCAAAATCAAAGTTACATTCTTGTCTATTAAATCTTGTCTCGACGTCATTTAAGTAAATCAAACAAAATATCAAGCACTTATGCACTAATAGTTTTAAAAAGGTAGAAATTAATATAAATTACCTTTCAACGGGAAACAACCATCGAAATTGAATCGGTCTACAAAGTTTCGCTTTATATGGTAAGTGAATTGCTGAATGCACTATAACATTAAAAAACAATAGGGGGAATACTAGTTTAAGCTTACATAGAATCAAAGTTATGTCTTTTTCCATTCTGTGAAGCTCTTCAAATTAAAGTGTCTTACAGCATAATTGCTTTAAAAACTCACCCAATTGACCTAAAATTATGGACACATCCTTTACCAAACACCACATATTCCAACAGGAAGTAATCATTGCAGAAGTACATGACAATCATGACTTTTCAACCTTGATACATTTTCCTCTTTAACATTCATACAAAAGGCTATATTATATGCATACTCATCAAGAAACTTGTCTGATTCAAGAAATTAACAAAAGGTTTGCTTTTCTTTTTTTAACATGTTGTAATAAGCACGTGGAATAACGAATGACCCATCATCTCTTCTTTTCAAATGCAAATCTTTTCTTATATTCATGTCTTCCAAGTCTAATCTAGCCTTAATAGTTCCTTTCGATCTGCCATCAATTCCCATATAGTTCTCAAAATATTCTCACAAATATTCTTTTCAATATACATTACATGAAGACTATGCCTCACTAGCAATTCCTTCTAATATGGCAATTTAAAAAATATGCTTTTTTAATTCCAATTGAGCCCAACAATAGTTAACTTTCACTTTATATTACTTAAGTTTTTTCCAGGTGTAATGTTACCTAAATGTAATAGCTGGTAAATCACATCACCACCAAACAACTACAAAGGATCTTCACCCAATTCTTCTTTGCCATTAAACAATTTGCTTTTTCGCCATCTATTCCTATGTTCTAATTAACAATGATGTCTCGTATACATATTTTACTTCATAGCTTCATTGAATAAGTTTGATGGTTACGCGTAGGACATGCCATATACCCTTTAGTGCTCCGTCCAGATAAATTCCTATAATTTGGAAAATCATCTATAGTACACAAAATAGTTGCATGCATTATAAATGTTTCATCTTTAACAACATCAAAAGTTTCTAATCCAACCTCCCATATATGGTTTAAGTCATCAATTAATGGTTACATGTATACATTGATATCCTTACGAGGAGTAGTAAGTCATGGAATAACCAAAGACAATAATATAAAAGGTTCATTCATACACTTCCATAGAGGTAAATTGAATGGCACTAGAATTACTAGTCACATGCTATAAGAAGTACTCATATTACCGAAAGGATTAAATCCATCTAAGGCTAAACCAAATCGAACATTAGGATAATCTAATACAAACCATGAAACTTTCCATTAAAGTCTTTCCATGTCATTGAGTATATTGGATGACACATAATGTATCATCAATGCATTTCTCTTTATGCCACCTCATATCTATGGCTATTTTTGTTCACACAAAAAGCTTTTACAGTCATGGTATAATAGGAAAGTATCTCAAGATTTTTTATAAGGTATCTTTTTCCCTCTCCCATCATCCACTCGCCACCTTGATGTACCACAAATGAGACACTCTTCAAGATCCTTACGGTCTTTCTAAAATATAACACAATCATACTTACAAGCAGGTATTGATATATATCCTAACCTAAGGTGCCTTAACAATTTCTTTGCATCATAGTAAGATTTGGGCAATTTGTGTCCAACAGGTAATGCATCATTGAGCAAGTCAATTAACATGTTAAAAGACTTATTACTCCATTTATTATAGACCTTCAAATGCAACAACTTGATAACAGAAGATAGTTGTGAGAAATTCAAGCGCCCTGGATATAATTCTTCTTGAGCAACTTTAAATAACTTCCTAAAATTATCTTCTATAATACTACCAATTATGTTGGGCAAACCAGTTTCATTTATAGTCTCCATATAATTCCCATAATCATAATCATGTAACATTTCGCTAATCTCTTCATCACCATCATCATTAATATCACAAGCTTCTACATCATTATTATCAACACTTGTACCAACACTTCTATTACAACTTGCTTCAATTTATCTATGCCTCATATTAGCAAGTGATTATATAACATATCTTGACTTTAAATGTCAACATTTAAGCAATCTATACATGGACAATGAATACCACATTCATCACCCATTTGATCTTTTACAAATTGCATGAAACTCTTAACTCCTTCTAATTATTCAGTGGACCATTTCTAATGAGACATCTAACTTTTGTCCATCTAGTGATACAATTAAAAGTAAATAACTTAATTGTTAAATGCACTCCTCATTCTATATAACATAATGATAAATCAATACAAGTTAATACTTCTTAATTAAGTAGTACAAGCTCATTACTAAGTTTGAATTCAAACGAACACTAAGGCATGTGGCGCTGTTTGCACCAGTGAATCAAGAAAAGGACTTCTTGCTCTAACTCTTAGGCTCATGGAATATTTCACCAATAAGTCTTATAGGAGCTGCATCATACAAGAAAGGGAATTCTCGCTCTAACTCAAGCTCTTAGAATATTTCACCGGTAAGCTTTATGGGAGCTACATCATAGGTTTCTAACCTATAAACCATCCTAGGGGTTTATTATGCCTCAAATCATCCATAATTATACGTGACTATACCAGTTACTACTTCTTAATTAATTAATACAAGTTTATATACTAAGTTTGAATTCAAACAAACACTAAGGTACATAACATTGTTTACACCAATGAATTGAGAAAGGGACTTCTCACTTCGATTCATAGGTTAGTAGAATATTTCACTGATAAGCCTTATAGGAGCTGCATCACGGGTTTTCAGCCTATATACCATCCTAGGGGTCTATTATGCCTCAAATCATCTATAATTATATGTGACTATACAAGTTACAACTTCTCAATTAATTAGTGCAGGATCATATATTAAGTTTGAATTCAAACAAACACTAAGGTATGTGCAGTAAATAGTTAGGTAATTCATACATCTACTTATCAATTATTCAAACGAAACTCAAACATAAATACTTAAACTATTAAAGTAAAACATAAAAACTCATCAATGATTCTATGAAAATGCAAAAAACAACATAAAACCAACACCTCCTTTACATTCATACAAAACCCAAATACAAATACTCGTACTATTAAAGAAAAACATATGGTAGACGTTAGTTCGACGATTTACTAGACGGATAGACAATTATAGGCACAATGAAGAAGGATGAGGTTGGACAATTATCGATACTTTTCAACACAAAACATATTATACAAAAAAGACAATTTTGTATCTGAAAGTCTCGAAGGATGTAGATCCGCAATGTATAAGTTATTCAGCAGTTGCCTTGAACTATCCCTATTGATTTTTTAATACAAAGCAACTGTTTCAACAACTGTTAATTTTCTAGAAATAAAATGCAAGCAAAAAATTAAACATACACTAAAAAAAATTGATAAGACAAAATTTGGTAATGTAGTTCGGCACACCCAACTTACGTTTATGGGGCCCTCACTAAGCTTAATAAACTTTCACAAAAGTACAATAGTTTTGCTCAAGGCTTTGCTGAGCCGACACCACTCAACCTTTGACACTATCCACTCGTACTCACACCTCGTGAAAACCTCAATATAGGATTTTTGCAACGATGGATGAATACAAAAATATAATCTCAAGTTATTGAAACAATAACAACATAAATAAAAGAAACACTTGAGATAAAACACTCCCATAAATATGTAGCTTCGTCAACCAAAATTATGGAAAGTTGTAGAATAACATTTGCTGTGAATCTCTAAGAATAATCAATAAGCAATCCACTCATAACAGTTATAAGATGTCATCAATCTTATTGACGTTTCATCACCGAAACCTCACAAAATTACAACTACACTCTCATACACGTACTATACATTTTTTGTTACAAAAATAATAATCCAACAGCCCAGAAAATTCAAGTACACCATAGAGAAAATGCGGCTGCCCCAAGATAAATAAGATCACAGAAAAATCTAGTTACCAAAGATAGCTCCAATCACTGAAATAGGTTGCCAAAGATAGCCCCAAAATCAACAAAAAATTTGCACATTATCTTTATTAAGATATGGTGATTTTATCCCAAATAAATTTTATCTTTACTAGGATTTTATCCTTCATGCAATCCTATATTCAATAATTCTTCACAAGGTAGATTACTTATCATAATGACATTCAATGTATATCCAATTATCCAATTAAAAATAATGCCCAAAATTTATGAAATCGTCGCCAATTGTTAATTGTTAGGGGAATATTTTCTTACCAATTTACCAAACTTGTCGCCTTTTTCGGTTCACTTGTTTCATTCTGAAACATTTGGTGACAATTTCGTATATCGTCGCCAAATGTTGATCTTAGAAGCTGATTATTCGCCTACAAAATTACCAAATTGTTGCTGTTTGGGTTAATTTGTTTTATGCCCAACATTTGACGATGATTTAAAGTTTTGTCGCCATACGTATCTAAATATTTGTCTGCCAATTCGCACAATCATTGCCTTTAGGTTGTTAAATAAAGCTCCCACAGCATCGTTTCATTTACATTTGCTGACAATTTTACATTTCATCACCAAATGTTCAACAATACCCAAATCTTTGACTGTTAATTTCCATAATCATCACCAATATTATACTTTTTATTAGAGTTTTCAATTTTCCAAAATGTTTTTAATATATCATATACATAAATTACTATAGAATTTATATATAATAAATTCAGTTTTATGACACCCATAAAATTCTGAATTCATATATATTAAAAGATATTAATAAAAAGAGCTGCTTTCCGTATTAACTGCCACCTCTCGGCAGTTCCTTCGCTGAGCACAAATTACATTTTTGTTAACTTTATTTATTTTTACACTTATACAATAATTATGATTAATATTAAATTTGATCATTGAAATGACATTATTGTTAACCCCATCTATTTTTTGACTTACAATAGATTTTGAATTAAATTAAATTTGATTTTTAAGAATATGATATCAATATTTAATATTCATTTTCAATTTTTATCCTACAATGCAATTTATTTTGAATTAAAATGCTATTATTACATCATCATCATCATCATCATCATCATCATCATCATCATCATCATCATCATCATCATCATCGTCATAAATGGTCATTGATAATGTTATATGAATGTATAGCTGATAATTGTAACTAGCATAATGATTTTTGAATTATTACATAATATATAAATTTTCTCATATCTAAGTTATGTAATACACTTATCTATTTGACCATAATTTTTATTTATTATATAAAAATTCCATACTGTTTCATATAATTTATATATTGTATACAATTCATCATCATCATCATCATCATCACCCAGTCTGAAATTCCACAATAAAGCGAAATTTGAAGAGGTCTGATAGTACGCAACCTTACCCCTACATAGTAGAGAGGCTGTTTCCAGTAGACCCACACGCAGATGTGACAATAAAATAATGATGCAGGTTAAAGAGTGAATAAGTAAAAATATCATATTAAAAGATTATGTAAATAAAATTAAAATAAATACACAAATAAAGAGAAACTATAGTAATGTTAACAAAGATAAATAGATAAGGTAATACACAAATAGAGAGAAAATAATAATAAATATAATATAATATAATAATAAAATACGGAGAGGGTCTATAGAAAGAAAAATTACCAGAGGATGTTGATTAAAACCCGTTATAACCAAGAAAATAAAGGCTGTTATTTTATAAAGGAAGTCGCGTAAGTCAAAATGAGCAGGGTAGTAACAGTAAGCAACAGGAAAAGACTGATGGTTCTTTTTCGATAGTAGCAGACTTTTCAGGGGGCTCGAAAATGTTGTTGGAGACATCGAATACGCGATTAACTAAAGTAGTGCCAGAATCAGCAGCCTATACAACGTTCCCGTGCTATCTGGTTCAATATATCAAAACACCCAGTCTGTGTTTGTAGAAGATATTCGAGGGGAAATTACAGAAAAAAGAAAAAAATGAGAAAAACGAAGAATGTATTTGACCCTAGTTGTAATCTCAACAGAAATCTAAACTACGAGCTTCATACCACACAGACGACATAGTAAAGATAATTTAACAAACAGTACAAGTTATAGGAAAAAAAACAGATAATCACACGGAACGTGAAAACAAAAGAAAATACAAGGTTGACATGAGTTGCCACCCTTACCTCCACACATGGTTGGGATCTACCAGTGAGTGTATTCTCACTTAAAGGGCCACAGAGAGCAGGTGGGAAATGGGTAAATACATACCTGGGTCGATGATCGTGGGACACCCGCTGGTAATGAATGATAGTGGCGTCGGTGACGGAAGCACAGTGGCATTGATATTGTTTCCAAAACCGCAAAAAAACAAAGGTGAAGATAGAAGCAAAGCTAGAAAGCGACACACAACTCTGTCTAGTTACAGGAGAAGGAAGAAGAAGAAGAATAACACAAATAAGAATATAGGTTCGAACAAGAACCTGAGTTTCTTTCAAACTACTCAAAAGGAACTTAACCGAGATAGCTAAATATTTTCCAAACATAAACATAAGAAATATAAATGAATCTGGGAAGATTGGTTTGAGCGTTACTTACTCAGCCAGAGAAGACATGGTAATAGAAACACAAACACAGAGACTCGAAATTTGTGTTTCAAAATACCTTATTCGTTTGTGTTTCATCTCTACCACGTCTCATCTTTGAGTTTCATCTCCACCTCATTTCAAGAGAATCGACTAGAGCTTCACACCTGAATAAATCGTAGTGAGGGAAAGAAAGCATTTATAACGGATTCTTACAAATCGAGTTCAGTTGTGAAGTTTGCAGCCTTCATTAGATCGGGTGATGACTAGAGCAGATATGGATCTGAACAGGTTTTTGGTCTTAATGGTTGTCATAGTCATAAGGCGATGGTGGATACTATACCGGATGAGCTCGGTTATGCAGGGACGACGGTAGGAGGAGACGGGAAGCGCGTTTAGTTTGACGGAGCCACAATGGTTGGAGAAGCCAAATGGTAATAGGATACCATTTGGTGAGCAGTTTTTGAATCCTTGTCAAATAGTATATTTCTTCCAACTTAATCGAAAGCGAGATTGTTTGGCTTAACAAAAACGATATCATTTTCTACTAGGTTATTATCACAAATTCATGTTTGTATTGGTTATAGTATTTCCTCTTCGTAATCTGTCGAAGAAGCATCATCTCCTCTTTTGAAGTCATTTGTTGTCTTATTTAAGTTACTGTTGAAGAAGCGTTATGTCCTATGTTGATACATATTGTCCTTCTTTTGTGTTACCAAGAACTTATTAAACTCTATTATTCTGCTACATTTTGAATTTTATGTGGGTTTTCAATTTTTCCAATGGTATATGAGTTTCCCTTTTTGTTTATGTTTGGAAGATGGTGAATTATGTTTTTGTGTTGGATGTGTATAGGTAGACATTCTTTTTCACAATCTACAATGGATGTTTATATATATATCATAAAATCTTTATTTCAATGTGTCAAGAGGCTATAATTAAACATAACAAGTAAAATACAAATGGTCAAAACTAGAAATATTAGCAAGGCATCAAAACATATATAGATAACAAATGTATAAGTTCAAATACATATATCAATAGAAAAAAATTCTTAATTTAAGCCATAACATAATAGGTTAGGCTGTTTACATAAAGAATTTGGATTATAATATAGTTATAAAATAAAAGAATAAGGTTATGGTGTAAAGGAGCTAACTAAGGATATAAAATTGGGGTAAGTTTTTAAGTAAATGCTTGTAAACCAATGAAAGCCTTTTTTTTAATTCTTATACATGCATAATTATTAAGATAAATTAAAGCTAAATCATAATTACACAACTATTTACATTAGAGGATTCTATAAGAGATGTTTATGTACATAGAAGCAATCATATGTCGGAATTGCGAGGGATGTTTATATATCCCCTAAATATAGTTTATACACACTTAACATTCTCATCCTTATCATATGAAGTAGTCTCACTTGATAGATCACAAAATTAAGATCACTAGAATGTTGGAACATTCAAATAAGAATTCTTCTATTGAATTTTTAAAATAAAATTGTTAACATTAATTTGTCGCAGAATGTCGATGTGGTGACTAGTTTCTGATGATGGAAATGAGCTCTGTTGGGAAGAATGTGGAAAAATTGTCCCTAATGAAGAACAAATCAATGCAGACCAAATCCCCTCATCAAAGACTAATCACCATTTGCCTTTCATGGTCGATCTTCTTCTTTAAGGTTTTTATTATCATCCAACTACCTCTCTTTCTTTATTATCAGCATCTTATTTTTTGTTATGAAGTTCTTATATGAACATCTTATTGTATATACTATATGTTGTGTTAAGCTTTCTCGAATTTTCAAGAGAATATAGATAGAAATGGAGGCATTGGTGATGTTCCGATGGTTCGTACAAGATTAAGGAAATTGATTATTTCATAACAGTGGTCGATTGCAAAAACTATGTATGTTCATTGTGAAGATCATGGAGTTGATCAATTAGGTATGCGTATATTCGAATTTGACTTCCTAATACCATTTTATTTAGCTTTGATTGTTCTATTCTATTTGCTTATTAGCTAAAATGCTTAATACGTGTGGTCCATCTAATATTATATACACACTACATTTGGGAAATAGTCCACGATATTTTCTACAAATTTAGTTAGGGCAAAAAAGTTGTTGGAAGAGGGTGTTAATTAACCAGACCTTGAGGGATGATCTTTAACTATTTCAATTGATGACTTGGAACGTGCAAGGAGACTTCTTGAGAATCCAGACATTAGAAACCCCGTTACCGTTTCTACTTACTCTAATGTCACTTGAAATCCAAAAATAATAATTATTTCTTTTCCTTTTCAATTGAATATTAGGTGTGGAAGTTTATTTATATTTTGTTTGTAAGAGTTGTTAAATTTCTAATTGACATCTTGTAGTACTTATTATATATCATATTATATTATATTATATTATATTATATTATATTGTTTACCATATTCTAATATTTATATGTATTATTATTTTATTATTCATAAATATTAATGATTAAGAATAATAGTCAACTTAAATTTATGATTTTTTGATCTTATTAACATCAAAATTTTAAATTTGTTTATCTTTTTATGTCCAAAAAAATTTACTTTCCAATATTTAAATTACCTACCATGCGTGTGTTTTTCAACAATATATTTAAAACTTTGAAAACATTTTACAATTTTTAGATTTAAGAATAGTAGTCAACTTAAATTTATTATATTTTTATCTTATTAATATTAAAATTTTAGGTATGTTTAGCTATTTACATCCAAAAAATAATTTTTAGAGTTTTAGCACATTAACTAAATATTTAAACAAATTTATAAAGAAGGCAAATTAAATAATATGAAAAATCATATATAAATGTCTATTATAATTAACCTTAGGATTATTAAGCACACTTATGATTAAAAAAATGTCAGATTAACATTATTAATTTTAAATTCTTTAATATCTATTTTTGGGGACGATTTCTTAATTTCGTCACAAATTATCCTAATTTGGCGACACATTTGATATTTCATCTCAAAAAGTATGCTTTTTTGCAACGTTCGATGCTATTGTCACCAAACGTTGGACCATTGATGATGAAATAGACAAATCGTCGCAAAAGAAATTCATTTTACTTTACAACATTGACAAAACTGCGACTTTTGGAGACAAATGTAGAAATCGTCGCCAAAAGTTGACATTTGGAAATCGTCACCCGAAAAATCGTAGCTAATAGTATTTTTTGTTGTAGCGACCAAGAACAATTCAATAAAAATTTTGTTGGTATGTAAGATTTGAAGAGGTTTAATAATACACAACCTTATCTTTAAATAATAAAGAGACTATTTTTAAATAATCCACATGAATAAAAATAATAAAACATATAATAACTAATAAAAATAAAGAATAACTATAATAATAATAATCATCTTTATCACCGTTGTTGTTATCATCGTCATCATCATCATAACTAAGTTAGGTAAAAAGAAACTTAACCTGAATTTCTAAGATGTAAATACCACATATTTAAAAGTTTAGACTAATTATAAGAAGAAAATGTTAAAATATTTATGAGAATGATAAGGATGATAATTTATCTATATTCTAGTATGTTAAAGTTTTCTATAATGAGTCATATCCTCCAGAAATTTTAGCAGTATCATATCATTTTTTACCACCTACTTTCAATTCTTTTTAGGTCTTCTTTTTTTTCCTTCAAGTCTCTAAATAAATAAATTATACAAAGCAAAATAAAATAAGAAACAAGCACATGTTATAGTTTATTTATTAATTCTTTATTATTTTAAATGATCTAAAAATATTTATGATATTACAAATTTTTTAGAAAAAGTATTATAATTTTGTTAAATCATATTTAAGTACTCATATTATGATTACAGCAATTACTTACATTAAAATTGCTATTAAAATAATTTTGATAAAAAATTTCTTAAAATTTTTCTTTAGGAATTTAAAACAGTAAAAAATATATGTTTAAAGTGAGTGAATTATAAGAGGTCTCTGTGTTTTTTTCCTTGGAAGACTTAATGCAATTTGGACTTTTTAAATTATTTTAAAATTTAACAAAACTATGAAAACCGTCCTAAACTCATCATTTATGTTTTAAGATAATTTATTATAATACACTATATAAAGTACAATAATAATAATATCTAGTAAAAAGTTAATTGACGCCCATTGCCTAGAAAAATCTAGAATTATTTAGTGTTTCTTTTAATTAACAAAGATGCTATTTTCAAATGACCATAAAGAGGTATGTCCTGCTGCATGTAGTAAATTAACGAAGATGCATTCCAATGGACTTCCTGAATTTCCTGTTACATGGAACTTCCTGAATGTTCTGAAATGTTCTAGGGCAGCCTAGATCTTACTTCTTCTTTCACCATTTGAGTTTTGAGCGCTTACCTTAAAATTTTCATCATCTCATATTATTTTTGGATCCACAAGCGAGCCCTTAGTTCAGTGGTATTTTAGGTTGTATTTAAATCTGCGGTGTGATAGAGATAAATATTTATTCACTGTAGTTTTTAAACGCAGTTACATATTTGAATCTGCGGGGGAACAACTGGAGGTTGAAGAAGTGTTGTACCACCGTAAAAATGGATAAGTAGAAAAAAGGTTACGATAGGGAAGTATTTATACAGTAAAAATTCTACTTTCTATTAATAACCTTCTGATAATTATTATTTTCTATTATACCTTCAACTAACAGAAAACAAATTTAACATATTGTTTTTTTTGTTGATTTTAATTATATGACTAATAATGTATTTTTTATGAAATATTTAATTAACTAAATTTATTTTATTTATATTTTTCTTATTTTAATTTAATAATTTACTATTTATAAATTTAAATTTATATGACTAATAATATAATTTATGAGATATTTTATTTACTAAATTTATTTTATTTATATTTTCTTATTTTAATTTAATATTTTATTATTTATAATTTTAAATT
>JANZXR010029546.1:0-42352 GCA_027575705.1 Erythroxylum echinodendron | reverse complement strand
CTAACGTGCATTTATCTTAAGTCATATAATTATCTCATGCATAACTACTCTAGCCGAATAGGTAACAGGATGTTACATTATCACTGACGTCTGTGCATATTTTTGCATGGCCGTGAGGGTTGCTGCCAATTATTTTATTATTCAAGGTATAAAACAATTAAAGGTATGCACTTAGATGTGAATTTATGGATAACATCATTAAAAAAATTGTGAAAATCGAAGGAGTTGGATAGCTACATGTGAGTGGAGGGCTGAAGCAAAGAATGGGAAGATGAAGACACCTAATGAGTGAGACACCATACACACCAACTATCCATTTTGCTACATTAAAAACCCGGCTGTCCCGTACAAGATATCTTATGGATAAAATGTGACAAACCTTGGAGAATAAGACAAAAAGTGGATAGCAATATAAAGGGTCCTCATTGATTTTGAAAGGCGACTTATCCAATCTTATTATTGGTAGGAAACCTAGTTACCTTAGGAGTCTGGAGGAGGGCTACGAAATAAAGGAAAGAAGGGAGGAAGTGTCGGTTGGAGAAGGGCTAAAGTAAGAATAAAACAAAGGGACAACTGAAAGAAGGAGGGAGAACCGAAGCTCCCATCTTTGTTAGAGGCCGAATATACATAAGTGGAGCTATTGTGTGTGAGTGAAGTGGATTTGAAATACATGAATGGAGTTGATGTGTATGAGTGGAGAACAATATAGCTTCTAAATAAGAAAAGAACAAGAACTTACGAACGAGGAGCGTAGCGTAGAGAGGTGAGGAAGAGAAGAAAGAGCTAGCGGCAGAGAGTGTTGTAAGCATACGTGAATAGTGAAAATGGACCATTAATCTTTATTTATCACATGACATAAACAGTATCAAAGGGAGAAGAGAGCATTGGCATGGAATAGAGTGGAGGAGCTAGGTTTCCTTCATTATTGTTTTCACCACTGAAGCATGGAGAAAATGGCTAACACTTGGATGATAAAAATGGATATGGAAGGCTAGCTTCCTAACGCCCACTCAACGAGAATATCGATGCCAAGTCACGGTTAAGCTATTTTTATCATTTGATGGTTGTAATTTCTTTTCGGATTGTTGTGTTGTTGGTGTTAATTTGATTGGGATGAATGATCTTAATATGTTATTTTGATTATTTTATTTCGAACCTATTGCTAAAATATTAAATGTAATCAGTAATCGTTGCATTTGATGTTTATGAGTAGCATCTAATTTAGGAACAACATAACTTAAGTTAGATAACCCGAACGTGTAAGGTTTCTACCCATATTGATCGTTTTTTGATTTGTAGTGCGACTGCTAAATTGAATCTAGAGATCGTATCCTAGGTTATTTGATAATTAGGTTTAATTAACAATCTTATCTTGATTAAATAAGACCTAAGGGAAATCCAAGATTAGTAGAGCATTCTATTAGTCTCAGATCAATAGTCCGAAGAGGTTTGTTAGGATGATAGAATATGCTTGATCTTGTTTAGGCTGAGATTGAACCTAAAACCGAACCTTACTTGTATTCAACACGTTTCTCATTTTCGATTGCTTATTTTAATTTGTTTTGATAGTTCACTTTTAGTTTAATTTCTAAATTGCTTAAAAATCCAAACCCCCCCTAAATTTTCCTTGCATGAATTAATTTCGTTACAATAATTAACCTAACATTCCTTGTGGATTCGATCCCGACTTACCATAACTACAAATTTTAGTATGCTGAGTCAGGTAAATTTTACAGTGCACTTGAAACGTGCTATCAATTATTTAGGTCTTTAAAAATTTTACTGATGTCAAAATGCAGTTGTTGTGCTACTGAAATTTTTAATAAAATGATTTTTAAAAAGAAAAATAAAAAATTCCGTACTAAAGTATAAAATGTTTTTAATAGTTGAACGACCTAGCTTTGTGGGATCCCTTTGGATGAGTTAGATATCGATTAGAGGGCTATCGGGGAGTTACTGTGAGATATCAATTGAAGCGCTACCATGGAGTTGCCAGGAGGGCTCCACCCTAGTTCCGGAAGGGAAACTCTAGGATGGGTCCTTTCAGTACTTGTGTGGATTAATGAAAATATCAATAACTTAACTAAGAGTCTTTATAAACTTCAAGTTTGCTTTCTCTAACCAATTAATTCTCGAATCACATAAAACCTTATGTCTATATGCTTGTCTTAATCTTAAAATACTTTTTTTTTGCGAAAGTTTTAGATAACTTCTTAATAATAATAATTTTGTTGTTTAATTTGTTCTTAACAAAATTCTTTCAATAATCTTTTCAAAAAATAGCATAAAAAGCATAAGAAACAACTACAACATATTCTCACACATAAATATTTTCACTATATGTTGTTTCTTTTAACACAAAGAGATTGCATTATTTCTTAAAAACTATTAATGTTTTTATCAAGATCTATAAAAAAATCACTAGAACATAATTTCATTAAATTAAAATCTTTAGAAGATGAGTAACACATATTATTGCTAATATCACCATTGAGATAATAAATAAATATCCAGTTTTATTCATGTTAAATTTAGAAAGTGTCCCCACAAAACAACTAACAAGTCTAACTACATATAAGATATAAGTTTTTATGGAAGTTAAGCATCTCAAACACAACTTTATTCGACACTCCATAAAAGTGTTTGCACAACTTCATTCGACACTCCATAAAAGTATTAACATGTTTGTTGTCTAATATATTGAATTTCTTAAGAATATCTTTATAGCCTTCTTCAATGATAAAGATTTCATCCTCCATAAACTTTACTGAATTTCCTAAGTAGTATGAAATAAATTTCATATGGATATTTTAAATTCTTTAATGATTAAAATTTTAAAATCTTCGAATATCTTTAAATTATTTCTTTTGAAGAAAAGACCTTCTATATAGATACAAGTAAAAAAAAAAGGGAATTATTCTTTTTCTCTCACATTTTCATTTTCCCTTCTTTCACTCCATTCACCAAAAATCATCCAAAAAACTTCTAAAAACCTTTATTTCTTAGAGTTTCTTTAAGTTAGGAAAAGTAAGTTAACCTAAGTTAGATTCTTTATCAATAGAGAAAGTGATAGCATCAGAGAAAAAAAACTAAATTCTATCTTTAATTTTTGAGATGGTGAATGCTCTTTCTCTTTAGATCCAAATTATTAGATGTTCTTTAAGTAGTTATTGGGTTGTTCATTGATTTAATGTGTTAAATAAAATTTATGAATTTTCTAAGGATTTTTTATTGATGTAAACAGTTTCATAAATCAAGTGGGTTCATTCTCATGGTTTTTTATAATTATAAAATATTGATCTAATGATCAATTTTTTGAGTACTATAGTTGCTAACATTTCATGAAAAAGGTTAATTAAGCATGAAATTACTCATTTGAAGCTTAATTCCTTAAAGTTAATGTAAGAATTAGAGGTTATAAATTGATTTTATTTAATTGGAAGATTGTTTTAAGATATTTGTGACATTACTTAAAGGATTCTAAGAGGTGTTCATATACTTATAAACAATGATACCAAGTTAAAAGAGCATCAAAAGGTACATAAAGGAGTCAAAATGCTATTTTGGAAGACCAAATAGAGAAGTATTTCTCATTATGGATAGTAGCTCAGCTGACTGAACTATATAGATCAATTAAATTAGATTTCATATTTAGTATACAAACAATAATATTTCACCCTACATGAAAGTAAATGATCTTGGAAATAACTAAAAGGTTACGAAAAAAGTTATACAGAGCCTCCTTTAAAACAAATATAAAGAGAAACAAGAGAAAATAAAGATTATAGGTTCTATAAGAGAATCAAATTTCATTTAAATATGAATTTTTTTATTTGGAGTGAGAAAAAATTATTGTAATGAGCTTTGTGTATTCTTGAGATTTCTTATGTGGTTGTGAGCTTAATAGTGTATTAAAGGGAGTTCTAAATATATGAAGCTTGTGTGTTTTCTATTAAGACTTAAAAGGGACAAGATTAAAGAAGTTTCCTCTTCACCCATTAAAGAAGAGCTATAGTGGATTCATAATTCTTGAGCAAGCTCAGGAAATAAAAGATGAATGAGGAATAAAACATTATAAATGATATAAGTTTGCCTTCCCTTTTTAGTTAAATTATTTATATTAATCTTGTGATAGTTTTATTACATTTATTATAAATAACTTTTCTAGTATGATTGGTAGCTACATGTAATAGCTAGACGCTTGATACCTTAAGAAAATTGGATCAAGGAGATTAGGGATACTCTAGTATTACCTTTTTTGTCTCATTTGTAATAATGGAATGTATAGTGTTCCAAACTACTTTTTTGGATCTATTATATTTGTTTTGTTTTTTCTTAGTATTATCATATGTTCTTGTGTTTGTCTTAAGTTATTCGGTAATTATCATTAAGTAGTTTTTAGTTTATGTCACCTAATTTGACCTCATTTATTGCGTATTAGAGTAAATAATTGGTGTTGAGTAGGAATATAGTTTTAGAGATCTAAGAGTATAGGAGAAAGGAGAATGACACATATGGAGAGACAAAACATTAGTGGAGCATCCTACTTTAATGTTAATGATTATTTATATTGGAAAACTAGGAAGTTTGTTTTTCATATAGAAAAAGTTGTAAAGTTAATGGACATAATTGATAAAGGATTCATAATTTCATTAAAAGTATCTATCGTAATGTTGAGGCAAGTTTTAATCTATTTAAAACCCTCAATATATTACAAGTGCACAAGTTGTGGATTTATTATGTGAGGTGTTGATCTATCGAGGAGTTGTCGAACTAATATAATCCTAAGTCATATAATGCCTAAAGAATTATTAAAATGAAAATAAAAATGAACAATAAAGTAATTACATAAAGATGATTAACAGAAAATTAATTTATAGAATTAACACAAACGAAATCGAATATTAAGAACCACCAAATTCATAATGGGAAATCACATAAGAAAATTTAATAAATTATGAGAAAGGGATTTATCTTATCATCAATACTAATCTAATAACCTAAGGACCACCAAATTATGAAAAGGGTTTTAGACTATCGAAGGGTGGATTACTATCTCTCAAGTTATAATTACTAAACCCTAATTGATAAACCTTAATTAAGTCTTGTTACTGAACATGTAATCTCTCGATTAACAATCAGCCAACAACCTAAGCAAATTTTAAGCATTTTATTAAAAGAAAAATTGGTCCTCACATGAGATCTCTCTTTATATAATTACAGATTTGATTATTTGTGTGATCTATCAAGTCAATTAACTCTTATTAACCAACCCAATCATTTTGCATTTGGTTTATTCTCTCAGTTTATTACTGAAGCATGAAGTTACAACAAATAATCATAACATCCAAATGAGTTAACACAAAAACTGCTAGATTAACATTATCAAGTTCAAATCCCTAAAGAAAAGTCAGAACATCATCATCAATCCCGAATCCATGAACATAATCATATCCATCTTACACATTTAAAGAAAATAAATAATAAGATGAAAAGAAAATGTCACTTACACTAGATTGAGATGGCTTGGGAAAGCAGCAGTAGGAGAAGCCCACTCCTCTCTCTTGTTCTTCCTCTTCTCTCTCTTATTCTTTTTTCTTCTTGGAGTTTCCCTAAAGTGGCAGAAGTTGGAGTTCCTCTTAGGTTTCTTTCTCTTTCTTTATATATTGTCTTCTATTTTAGGTAAACCTACTGAGAGATATTTAAGACTTTTTAGATCTGACAAAACCCTAGCAGGTTATGTTGGGGCATGATTGTCGTACTTGATTTGTGGTATCTGTCACGATTGTAGCAAATCCTCTATGCTTCTGTCATGATTAGCCCTGGGAATTGCTTCGAGCTTCCTCTAAATTCTCTTCGTTCTTCGATATTTGATTTAAAACACTAAGAAACACATCAAAGCTCCTCAAATACATAAAATTTAAGCTTAATAGCATACTTTATCAAAAAACACTCAAAACACAAATGTCTAACTAAATAACATAATCCTAACCTAAACATGCACTAATCATTCAATTTAACAACTAAATATATACCAAACTACCTACTAAACCATTATGCAACCTACAACTATCAACATCCCTACATTTAAAATTTTGCTTGTCCTCAAGAAAAGACAAAATAAGCAAAAAAAGACACACTAAGCACAATTAACAACAAAACACATGTATATGCAATAATGAGTCAATGATATTAAACTTCAGAAAACAAAGTTAACTACAAACATGATCCCTCAAGTTGTTCTAACTATTTGCGAAATCTGTGTCTAGGTACTTTGGACCAAATATACATACTAATCAAGACCTTAATGTTAAACTCATTCACTCTTATCACTTACACATACACATTGATAATTACTTAATCAATAAAATTTGTAACTATCTTTAATTAGTTTTTCATGAAAATCTGAGTTATTCACTAAGTAGATAGGATTTATTAAACAATGCATTATTTTTGTTGCTTTTAATTCACATGAACCTAGCTTTTTGATGCAAAGGAAAAATTTATGATGAATGTCCCTGGTTACTCAACTAAGTCATCTTTTTACTAAAAGGCTTGGTTGGAATGTCATTATAGCCTTTTGACGTGGAGGCAAACATTTATGATAAATGTCCCCTAATTACTCAGCTATATCACATTCTTACCTAGCTATTAGCTCTATTCATAACTCAATTTGTTTTAAAAAGGGCCAATGGAATAGTTATTTATTAAACACACAAACTTTTCTTTTAATTTTTTTGTTACCTAGCTCGCTTCTTTAACTAATCATTCTCATGAAAAGGTAATAACAATGCTACGTATTTAATTGAACTAAGATTATAAATAAATGTGGTAAATTTCTGAAGTGAAAAAACTAACATCATATCCTAATTAACATGTATATTTAACTGAAACAACCAAGAACACTAATTTCAAAAGCTGATAAATCCTCGCAACCTAAAAGACTATGTTCAAGGCTAAATCGATTTCATTAAGTCTTAGCCATTGACACATTCACACGAATCACATCACGCAATCCTAAACAAACTATGTGAATCACATCATGCAATCCTAAACAAACTAACATATAGCATGTAAAAGTCACATTTAAATAAAAAAATATAATGCACAAAATCCTCCCCACATTTGGACAACATATTGTCCTCAATGTGAGAAGAACAAACAAGTAATACATAAGATGGGAATAAAATTAACGAAACAAGAGAAACATGAGAATAATTGAAAATAACAATACAATAAAAGCTAAGGTTTAGAGTATATAACTGTCATGGTAATTGAGGTGACAGTGTCGGAGGTAGTAGTTGAAAACCTTAAGCCTCGAAATATCTATGAATACGTTGTATGTCCCAAATTTGGTGTCTTTGTTCTCTATTCATCTCCTTCAACACCTTGGCATTTTTTGAAATGGCTTTGTTAGTGTTTGAGATGACCTCCATTACCTTCTCACTTCTTCTTGGCTCTTCCTCTTCTGACTCCTTACTGTTTGAGTCCTCCTCCTGTTGCAGTGGTGCTAAGCCCAAACTGACCTATCCTGCCCTAGTCTTGACAAAAGGTTTTACACTGATATCTTGAAGTTACATATTATGGGACTTCAAGATTTTAGTTCTCGTCAAGTGACGAGTGTTGAGAAACTCAAGATGATAGACAGTTAGTCCATTGAGTCTTGACAAAAGGTTTTACACGGATATCTTGAAGTTACATATTATGGGACTTCAAGATTTTAGCTCTCGTCAAGTGACGAGTGTTGAGAAACTCAAGATGATAGACAGTTAGTCCATTGCAATTGATACCATAGTATCAATGGTTGTGATCAAGTACCTCGTGCCCAAATTATTGATTCTCTTTTTTAGAGAAGTAGTAATTACATTAAAGATATGGGTTGAGGTACAAATTTAGATGTTATGATTTATACACCATAATATGAAAAGTTCTTTTACTGAACACTTGTTTCTTTCATTTTTATTAAAGATAGTTTGACGTATAAATTTATGTAATGACAATTGTTTAGGGCTTTTAATAATATTATTATGGGCATTTTAAAATCGAAGCTCTCTAGCCCAACCAATTCAGTCCAATAACGGATGGCATGAAAGTCATCGTGCTGATCCACTATGGCTGAGTTGTCAAATCCACCAATTTCACACAAAATTTCATAATCTAAGCCATATGGTTCACCCTGCAATCAAAACCATAGGTCCTTAAATATGGTTGGCTCATATTGAAGAGTTGTGAAGAATTTTGGGGATAATTCCTTGTAAACAAGATAATTAAAACGTAAAAAATTTATCCCAACGAATTCTTCCTCCTAAGGTCTCAACCTTCTCTCTTAATATTATTGTTTCTAATGTATCAAAACCTAAGTATTTAGGCATAATAATGTTCTTTAAAACTAAGGGTGTGGTAGCAGTTACCTTCCTCCTCCGAGAAGATCGGGAAAGGTACATCGTAATCCGTTGCCCTATTTCGTTGTCTACGACTTGATAACTAGACTTTGCCTTTTGGTTGGGTGCACTTAACTATCTGCTTGATGCACATTCCCATTAGATATTAAGAGTTGTGAAAAGTTTGGAGAGTGTTGAAGACTTGATGAAGCATAGAGAGAAGTGAGAGGAGTTGAGTTCTTAGGATTAGAGAGAGAGTGAGAAAGTGAAAGGTGTCAGAAAAATGAGTTTAAGTGTAAATATATAGGGTTAGAAGTGTAAAAAAGGGGTAAAATTGGAAAAAAAAAACTGAAACTAGTGCATACCATGTCTGCCTTGCCACAAGCCACAATCATGGCCCTAGAAAAATTTTCCATGCATGCTTCCTGATTTTGCTTCTTTTCCTCATTTCATCCCTAAAATCCTTCCATAAGTTATCATTACATAATCACCTCCTTGTGCTTGCCTTCCACCACATTACCAAGTCAACTAATCTGCAATTCTCCCAAGATATTCAACTGGACTCGAAACATACATAAAGAAAAATAGGATGAAAAACATATTTACTACAAAATATCACATAAAAATGATAAAAATCATAGGTTACCTCCCATGTAGTGCTTTTTCTACCGTCGGTAGCTTGACATGCTTCTTTTTCTCATGGTGGTTCGAACGAGTTGTGTATTGGTAACACAATCATAGGTCTCATAAATTTTAAATGATCTACCAAACTGTGATTTTCGCCACCCCTCTCCATCTTCTTCTTCCATTTATTCCTTCAAGATTATGGCTTTTCAGGTGAATCCTTGTGATCATCACTATATTTGACCTCTCTATAAGACTTGTTTCTTTAAATGATGTCTATAGAATTGTGAGAGCTTCTTCTATCATTGGACACGTTAAATGACGCCTTCTCATTCCCTACACTTAAAGTTAACTTACCTTCATCAACTTCTATAATAGATCAGGCGGTGGATAAAAATGGTCGTCCAAGGATAATTGGTATCTCCAAGTCTTCTTCTATGTCTAGAATGATGAAGCCCACAGAAAAGGTAAATTTTTACTCCTTAATAAGTGAATTGTTATACCTCTCAGCCAGTGAATTGATCGATTAGTCATCTACACATTTATCATGGTTGGGGTTATTTCTCCTAACTTCATCTTTTAGCATAAAGTGTAAGGGATCATACTTATGATAGCTTATAATTCTACAAAATCCTTATCCACTTTGACATTACCTATGGTACAAGGAATGTAAAAATCCCCTAAATCATTTTGTTTATGTGGTAATGTTGCCATTTCATTATAGTTCTCCATGCTTCCTACTTCACTCGCCAGGTTTTCTAGCTCCTTTCTGTTAATTAATCTTTCTATATGAAATCCATAAGAGTGAGTTGTATTTTTAGTTGCTCTATTACCTCGAGAACTTCCTTCAAATCTGTTTCTTTTGACTTTTGTTATGCTAAAATGGGGTATGGAATTACAGGTCGATACTATTGATTACCTCAATTCAGGTTATGTTCATTCAGCAGGAGATTTTTTTCAGGCCTTTTCTTTCCTTTTTCCTCATCTTCTTTAGCTTAGTTGTGCTTCTCCTCGCTAGCCTGGTTGACATGTGCTTAATTGATTATATAATTATTCCATAACATTTAGCGATTAATGATATGAAATTGCTTAAGATACTCACTTTGACTCATTTACATTTATAGGTATGATTAGAAATCAAAGTTAAAGTGATTCGAAAGCATTACATTTGGGTCATTTTCTGAAGATTCACATCCACTTGTCTTCATGAACAAAAATGAGGAAGAATTAGAGAAAAGAAGAGAAGACTTGGAGAAGGTTGGAGGAAGAACCCTGTGCCACAATCATCGCCTAATTGGCCACGATCATGACAGAAGAATGATGGAGTTCCACGATCATGGCATAATTGGCCACGATCATGGCATAAGTGGCTTGCATAAAGATAGCTTGGGGCCTACTTCCGAACTCAACTTATTGAGGTTTATTTCAGACATTTTAGGCTAATTAAAATAAACTATACAAAGAAAAGAATGACACCCTAAAGGGAGCCTACATTCTTATGACATTTGGGTTTAAACGAAGGATCTCTCGGGAGACAAAAGATAGGAGTGCGATGAAGTTTTCTCATACGAAGAGACCAACTGAGGGGTAGCATCCCGATGTCAATTTGGAGGTGACATCGACGTTGACGACTTTAAGTGTATTTCTTCTTTGCATTTATTGTTTCTTTCTCTCTTTTGGATTGATTATGTTATCATATGTTTATTGTTTAGGTCTTGTGAAAGAATGATTTAATGTTCTATTTGACTATTTTTATGCATGAACCCATTGCTAGGATCGAATGCAATATGTAATCGGTATGCTTCCTATTCATTTGTGGCGACTAATGTTTCGTAATCATTAAGGATAACAAAACCTAGGTTAAATAATATGAGTTTGTCTTATTATTGTTTATTTTGGTCTGTTTCTCTAAATCGTAAGGTGACTGTCTGATTAAACTAAGCGAGCATCTCCTAGATTATCTGATAGCCAGGGTTAATTAATAAACTCTTATTAATTAATTAGGACTTAAGAAAAAACCAAGATTAACAAAGCTTATTGTTAATATATGACCACTAGTTCAAGAAGAAGTAAAAGAACAACAAATCATTGAAATATGTTTAATTAGGGTGTAGGTTGAGATTGAATCAAAGAACTGAGTCCCTAATGAACTTACCATTTTTAATGTTTTCTTTTATTTGTTTTCACTAGGTTAGTTTTACTTTATTTTGTTATTAAACCAAACCCCCCTAAAAAAATAAAACCTAAATACTGATTAATTTCATTTTAATAACTTTACACATACTCTTTGTGGGATTGACCTAGACACTATTACAGTAGTAGCTCTAGTTTATTTTAACTAGCATTATGATGCACTATTGTCAATTTTGACGTCATTGCCGAGAAGTGTAATGCTTTAGTTTTTGTTCTTAATTTTAATTTATGTTTTGTATATATTTGTTCATAATTGTTTTATTTTCAGTTATTTCTTGATCTTTTCACTCATGTTTTTTGTTTGTTAAATAAGAAAAGAGAAACTTTGGCATGGACAGAAGTAATTTCTTTTATAAATCTTATTCTTAATCCTATAACTAAGGTTGGCAATCAACCTAACTTTAGTTATGGATGGGGTAACCTACAAAATTACTTCTTGATAGTATGTAGGATGCACAACAATTCTTATATAGACTAGAAATCTCTTAAGTCTGGATAAAGATAGGAGAAGATTGCTCAAGAATTGAAACTACTAACGAGCAGTTAGTTCTTCGAAGTAGAAAGTAGTCAGTCACATATCCTTGGACAATGCATCTTTGAAAGATTTGCTAAATATTATGAATGCTGACTATATTCAACTTCAACAGAGTGTACAAGAGTCCCAGCAGGAAGTAAGGCGATTTCCGTAAGATATAGGATCTAACGACCCATATTAGAAAACTAACAAAACTCAGGTACTTATCTGGAGGAACTAATTATTGACAAAAGATATTGTAGGGAGGTTCACAAATAGAACATACAAAGAAGCTCTAAGAACTACAAATTTCTAGTTCCTTGGTATAACCTAGTTTGGTTGTTATTGGCAATACTATGGTTGTCTTCCACTCTTGAGAATACTTGGCAAGCTTCTAAATAAGTACATATTAATTAGGCATAACTATGATGATAAGTATAAACTATGTACTTTTCTTATTGATACTGGAATCCATTAAGTATGTATTATGGGAATATATTCCAAGCTTAGTGTAATTTTGGTAGAGCATCCTAGGTTGATTATCTAGAAACTGTGGGAATAGAGATCAGAACTATCCTTTTTAAACTAAACTTTGGAAGACTAGTTTACGAAGTATGAAGGGAAAGAAATAATAGCAAATTCTAGAATAGGAGAAGATCTAAAGAGAAGTTATTTTGTGAGCTGGTACGTAGCATACAGTTTCAGTACTAATAATGACCTATGTATGCACTAAGGAAGCTACCCAACTATCACTAATATCTCTATTACTACAGGATCTCATATTAAGAAGTCTGGATAAAGACAGGAGAAGATTGCTCAAGAATTGAAACTACTAATGAGCAGTTAGTTCTTCGAAATAGAAAGCAGTCAGTCACATATCCTTGGACAATGCATTATGAATATAGGTGAAGCACTAAAAGTAATATGCAAAAGAAGGCCTATAATAAAAATTAGTGTTCATTTGGGATAAGAAGAAAGAGAAGCATACTTTAGAACAACTATCCATATAGAGAGAAGAATATAAGGAAGATGAAGCTAGCAGATACTCAATAACAGACAAAAGATGAGTAGGTGAAGCAGTCAGGCAATATGAAAACCATAAGTCAACAATAAGAAGCAAAAGGTACGAAGATTCACACTTGTGAACTAAATCCTGTCTGTCCAACAACTTCCAAATGACTAATCATTACCAAGGTTTTAAAAACCAAACTAGACCGGTCGATCCTACTAAAAAAAGTTTAAACCGGCTAGTGATCTAGTTCGATTTAACCTAATAACCTTTATGTATAAAAACTGGCCGGTTTATTAATGAACCGACCAATTTTTTATTAAACTGTTCCAACCAGTCGTTCATTATACAGAACTACAGATTTGGGTTGCTCAATTTCCACCTATTCCTCCTTCAAAAGCTTCAGATCTTTCATTAGAGAAATAGAGGATGAAATCTGGGTTTCGATTTTGAGTTAAACAAATTAAGAGAGAAAGCTAAAAATGCGAGGTTTGAGTACAGCAAATGCCGCCATTGAAGCTTCTTTTTAAAACTAATGATCCTTCAGACATTGAAGCTTCTCTTAAAGGATTGTCAGTATTTACTTGTTATTCCTAATTAGGGATTTTGCTGTGGCTCCTGCATAATCTACAATTTCACATTCATATGAGGACGTCAATAGTTACTATAGTGGTGTTGGTCTTCTCAAAAGGTAAAGCTCTCTAAGACAAGGCTCTGCTCTATCATCTCTCCACAACCAGCCCTGTCCTACAAACAAGTTTTTCCATCTTTTTTAACCTTTTGGTTTCTGTTCTCTTCTTTTGCTTCATTTTTAAATCATTCATGTGTGGGATGCTCTCAGCATTATTAATGATGCAAATGTTTATTGCCCTGAAATTACAGAAGATGTACATGTATATAATGCATTTACAACTCAGTTTGCTTTTTAGTCCATTATACTACACTTCACTAGATTAGCATTTTTCTTTTCAGAATTGAAATTTACTCCTTGAAAGTTGTTTCAAAGTGCTTAGTTGGAAAACCTAAAAGGTGGAATAATGAGTCTATGATTATTTCCTTTTTCATTTATGTTTTAGGAGATATATATACATTAATCCTAAACCTACTTCGAAGCACATAAGCTTGGTTGTTAGAGACTGATAGGTAATTATAACTTCATTGCATGTTAATTAGAGGTTTGTGTGAGGTTTATTTGGTAACTATGAAAATATGTGTAGTTGGTGTGTAAGGATATTTTCAAATTGAGACTTTGCTCTTATGCAAATTTCTCATCTTCTTAATGTGGTGACATAGCATTCTTAATTCTTTGGCTTTGATTCTTTGAGTTAATGCTCTATCTTACTTAACATGTTATAATGTTTTAGGATCCCCTTGAATTATGTTTTTCAATTTTATAGGACAACACCTTATAAACAATTTAGATTTTAGCTTTTCATGGTTTGATCTAACCCATACTTCTCCTTTTACGTATAGCTAAACATATAATTGGTTTCTATTCATTTAAACTGATATCCAAGATGCATTATGAAGAAAGAAATATAAAAGAAGATCATCTTAATTAGGAAGTAATTGAAGTGATTATCTTCTTTAGTTTGTAATAATCTTACATAAAAATTTTATTATTTTCATAAGTACATTTTTAGTAGGAGAATAAATTAAGATTACATTTTTAGTAGGAGAATAAATTAAGAAATTTCAATTATATTTTATTTTCTAAAAATTTTGTGTACTGAACCTATTTATAGGGCGTTGCAATGAATAAGAAGGTAAAAATAGTTAACATAAAGTTTGTCAAGGGCTAGTAGTCTAAACATAAACTATAGGGTTCAAAAAGGCTATGTCATTTGGGAATAAAAATTTGAGTCTCATAAGGTGATACCTGTACACTTTGTTCATACCATAAATGATATTTATGACAGCTAATTCATCTTGGGGTAAAAAATACTACGGAGAATGTCATGTTACTTCAGTTAAATATTTAAAACCAGCACAGAAAGAAGTCATTTTGGACACAGAAATAGACTGAAAGATATAAGCACTACCTGTTCAGATTTCCCTAAGTATATTGGTTGAGTACATTCTCAATATACGATAGTTAACATGATTATTGTACACTTCCAGAAGTTTTAGAGATAAATTAACAACTTTGGCCTGTTTTCATGTTGGTATCTCAGAAGGAATAATATTGTTTGCAGCTTAAACTTTTGAATGTTAGCCTTTAGACATTGAAGCTTCTCTTAGAAAGTACGGAGAGCTAGTCCATTTGGATAAGATGAGTGTAGTTTATATGTAGGTTACCAAATCGTTTCTTGTGTGCTTTTCACTATAGACTTCTTAACTCGCTTAATCTGAATAAATTAAGAATTTCAAAAATTTACCGATATCTTCTCCATATACCTTTTGCTTGACTGAACAATTAGTCTCATGTGTTTAGGATTGAAGCTATCGATAGATGTTTCATACATGACAAAGTTGAAGAGATCATCTGCAGCTTGGTAAGGTTGATCAATCAAGGAATCACAACATATTTTTAAAGTTTTCTTTTTTGGGATATGTCTCCCACCAAATTAAAATGAAACCTAGCTCTATTTGAGTACAATTTATTGGATCTCTTTTTAAAATTAAAGCACTCTCCAGCCCTATCACCTTCCTTTTTCTCAAAAAAGAAAGCGAACATATATAAGTCATCCTTTGAATATGTTCTTCTAATTGGTGTTACCAGTTTTATTGTTCCTTAGAAGGGATACATGTAAAACTTGTTTTAAATTACAACTACTTATTTCTTGTTGTTCTTGGGGTTGATCCATTGTTCCTTATATGTTCTCAAATATTATATGTGAGTTGATAGCAAGGCAGTAATCAGTTTTCTGTAACAATTAGAAATACTTAGTTTAAGTTTTCTATAATATTTAGAGCTTAATTTCATATTAATTTCTGTAATATTTAGAACTCTATTTCATATCAATTTTTGGTTTTGATTGTTAGGTTATATATACTCTTTCAACTATTCAATTTGTTGATCTAAAACACCAAAATTGAAAACTAGTAATATTTCGGTTAGGCTATTTGAAGTGGAGCAATTGTTGGAGAAAAGTTTAATAAGTAACATCTGTTAATCTTTTGTGTATCCATTCTGTTGTTATTGTTCTTCTTTATTACAATTGATAATGAGAATTATTTAAGTTGTATACTTTTTCCCTGACAATAATATACCCAATTTTTATATACTTTTTAGGTTAAATGATAATGGAGAATATAGATTCATCCTCTACTCGTGGTAAATCTAATCCAGCATAGAATTAGTTTTCTTCTTCTCAAGCATTTGATGAGAATATCCAATATAACTATATTTTGCGGTAGAATGTTTAAAGGGAGAGGAATTTTTAGAATGAAAGAACATCTCTTGGTGTTAAAGGTAATATTGTTTCCTAAAAAAAGTACCACTTGATGTACGTGATATGATTGGAAAATATTTGCAACAAAAAGTAAAAAAAAGGAAAATATTTGCAACAAGTAAAAAAAGGAAAATAAAGAGGCTCGTGATATATCTTTTGAAGATGATGAAACACCATAAGTATTAGATAAAGGAAAAATAAAAGCTACTATTGACATAAATTTTTATCTTTCTCCAAGAATTACTCCGTCTAAAAGGCTTTATAGTTCTATCATTCATTTATTCCTTTAAATGTTTAAATTCACCATATTTTCAAGAAGCAGTTATTGCTACAATAGCAATAAGTCTAGGATTTAAGGTACTATCTTATTATGAGCTAAGTGTGCCTTTACTTCAATATTTTAAAAAAGAATGTTAGTTAATTATGGATACATATAAATCTAGCTGGGAATCAACATGATGCATTATTTTGGCGGATGGGTGGATTGATCAAAGACAAAGAATCTTCATTAATTTTTTAGTTCATTGTAATATTGGAACAACTTTTATCAAGATGCTTCTAACGTGGTAAAAAGTGTTAATTCTTTATCTGAATTATTCTATGAAATTGTTGAGTGGGTTGGACCAAAGAATGATGTGCATTTTGTTACAAAACTAATTATGTATCAGCTAGGTACTTATTACAATCAAAGTATGGGTATATTTATTGGTTTCCATGCACTGCTCATTGTATAAATCTTATTTTAAAAGATATTAATGGTATGGACCATATTTCTAGTCTTGCTTCACACAAATCTAAGAATACAATTTTTGTGTATAATCATGTCACATTTTTGTGTTGATTAAGAAAGCAAGAAGATTAGGTTGAGATCGCGCATCCCACTGCTACCAAGTTTGCGTCTACATTTATTGCTCTGAAAAGTGTTTATGAACATAAGCAACTATTTCAAAATTTAGTGACAAATAAATATTTTTAAGTCATAAATTATCAAAAAGTTAAAAAGGAAAAGAAGTTTGTGCTATTATTCTAGATAATAAATTTTGGGATGCATGCTTGATTATTATGAAGATTGTTGCTTTGCTTATAAGGCTGTTGAGGATTGTTGACTCAGATGAGAAGCCATCTTTGGTATATACATACCATATATATAATATTTTTAAAGGGAAGGAGAAATTATACAAGCCTTATATAGATATTATTGATTGACGATGGGAAAAACATTTTACTCAAAGAATCCTCTTAGCAGTTTATTTTCTCAATCCTTATTGCTTATATAATAGAGAAGCACATAAATTAACATTATGGGCGATTTGTTTGATGTGATTGAGTGCAAAGGTATTTTCTCTATTGAAGAACAATCACAAGCGATAAATGAAATTAAATTGTATAGTAAATATTTAGAAAGTTTTGCTAGATCATAAGCAAATAGAAAACTTATGATGAAAAAATGCAGCCAGGTAAGTTTTATACTTTTAATTCATTATTTACTTACTAATAATATTTTTATCATAATTATTAATTTAAAATACAAATGAGTGATAAAGATTATTCGATGATAGTGCTCTAACATTGAGAAAATTGGCAATTAAGTTACTTAGTCAAATAGTTTCTACATCAAATTGTGAATGTAATTAGAGTGTTTTTGAACGTATTCATACAAAGAAATGAAATCGTTTAAAATATTAAAGACTTAATGACCTTGTTTACGTTACTTATAATTTGAGAATGAAGAACAAATTTATAGTTTTGTTTTTATTTCAATCATTTTATTTTTATTATTAACTTTATAATTTTTCTATTATGCATTAAGAGCGTTTAGTAAAAAGAGAACATATGATTTAGTCGATATTGATCATATTGAACATACTGATTTTTGGATTGAAAAAGAAGAATCATCGCCTATTTTTGATTATAATGAACTTGAAAAGACAATTTGTAAAGAAAATGTATTTGTCACAATAAATGAATTAAAAACATCTACTGATGGTCTGTTCATATCTTATTTTGATCATATTTAATTTAAAAGTATACAATATTACAAGTTTACAATTGAGAATAATTTCATAAATTACTAATTAGCAATTTATTTAATACAATGGAAGAAGTTTATGCAAATACTTTGGATAGTATATTTTACGAATTTTTAAATAGCGTTAGAGAATTTGGAGTTTTTGACGATGGTGAGATACAACCTCCTTCAAAAATACAATTTAAAATTTTATTGTTATTTTAAGTTTTATATTAGAATCATATTTAGTTATTCTTAGCTCATTATATAATAATAGGCATTGATGGTTTTTTATGGAAATAAAAAACCATCAATGCCTATTATTATATAATGATAAGTTTTAGTTATTATTTATTATATACCGATTTTATAGCGGTTCACTACTAGTTAAATCTTTAAATCTTAAATCTTTCCTTCAACCGGTTCGATATCCGGTTCGGTTCTTAAAACATTAATCATCACAATAAATGAAAAGATAATTTGTTTGGTGGAAATGTATTTTCATCTTCTAAAAATAAAATTTTCAATTTAAACATATTTCTTTAAATTAAAAGTTTATTCTTCGTTAGTAGAAAATCAAATTTGTTCTTATAATTTTAATATGTGAAACAAAAGGTATTTTGATATAGAAAATTATATTTCTACTGAAAATAATATATAAAATGGTTTATTTGTATATGTACTTTTATTGTTATACAATTTAATTAATTGCACATATAAACGTCCAGTTAGTCCATGTTTAATTCTAATGTCATATGCATTGAAGAATCAGATTAAATATAAACTAAAATATCTTCTTAGTATAAGACCCGCCCTGAAAACAAGTTGAAGAATGAACATAAACCCTAACGTGTTAACGTTTAAGCCTCGGCAATTGCAGTTGCTATCTTCTGCTTCGCCCCAAATAATGCCGAGGGACAACCACCTTCTTCTGCACTCTATAGCTCGGTATTTGGAGCAAAGTGGCCTCTCCAAAACCCTCAAGAAGTTCCGATCTGAAGCCAATATCAATGTCTTAAACCCTCTTTTCCTTTTCTTATCTTGGTTTTTTCTTCTTCTTCTTCTTCTTCTTCTTCTTTCTCATTAAGTTCATGTTCTGTTTTTTGGCGCAGCAAGATGATTTGGGCACGTCCTCTTTTGATTTGGAAGAGATTTTCCGCAACTTTTTGGAGAAATGGTAATACCAATTTAATCTTTTTTTTCCTTTTAATGGATAAATTTTGGTTTTTCAATTTTCAACCAAGAATGACGCACATTCCCAGACTTCATGTGTTTTTCTTCTAGTTTTATATTGATTTTTAACCATCAAATTGCATTCACATGGCATGTGTATCTATATCTTTTGCAGTGGTCATGCCAACAAAAAGTTGGAGAGTCACCAAGTGCAAGGTATTTCGCTTTTCCTAGTACTTGCAGATTTTCCTTTTGTTTTGTTTTGTTGATGATTCTACTATCAACCTGCTCTTTGGATTTTTGGATTGCTTATTTGGTCCATCTTGGCGTAAGCTCATTGCTGAATTTACTGATGTTGATATTTCCATGATACTTGAATTTCTGAACCAACATTTTGAGGGCTTTGTTGTGTTTGCAGAAACTTTGAGTAATAAAAAGAAAAAGAAGAAGGATGACTGTGATGTTGATGTCGTAGAAAAGAGTGGACAAGAACAAAATGTTGATTCGGATATACTGAAGAAATCTCCTGATAAGAAGTGTAAGAACAAGAAGAAAAGTAAGAGCAAGTTGGATTCTGATCCTTTGGCGGATGATATTGAACCTGCTGCGAAAGAACTACCGGGGCTGACTGTTAAAAATTCCCAAGATGCGCAAACTTCAGAAGATAATGTAGTAACCAATTCCCAGACAAAGACTAAATTGAAGGATAAGAAGAAAAAGAAAAACAAATCTTCTGATCACGCTGTTGAAGATGTTCATTTGAAAACAGATGTTATGAATGCTTCAGATAAACTTTCCAAGAAAAGGAAGCGCTTAACTTCTGAAGAAGACTCTCCTGAACTTGCCAATGAAAAAGAAGTTGAAAACTCAAAAAGTAGCAAGACAGAAACTTCCAAAAAACCCAAGATAAATGATGGAACATCCTGCAAAATATCTACAGAGAAGCATAATGAGCAAGCAAATGGATACATTGAGACGAATGCAGAGCATTCAGCGACACTGAGCACCATGAAGAAGCAACGGAATGGTTCATCAGAGGTATGATTCTTGACCATCAAACATGGTGACATGCCTTGTTATTTAGCTTTAGTTTCTGAAACTGAAAATACTTAACCATATTTTTCAGTCATTTTTGGAGTATTTTGTATCATTATTCTAATTATCTGAGATTCTTCTGTAAGCCCTTCATAGATTTTGGATATACAGCTAAACAATCTGTTATATTTCATATGTGTTATCTAAATGTGTAGCTGTTGACTTCTAAAATATGGAGATTTCATAGTTTTGAGAGCCATTGGCCTGATTTGTTGCATACTACATTTGACAAAATGTTTTGTGGGATGTATAACTGAAGATTAAGAGTTATGGGGGTGGAGTGGTTCACAATTGCAATCCTTTTCATGCAAGTTAATTTACACAATCCACCATTTTCACCTGTAATTGGAAGTTTCAGGCGAGTTTTGAAGGGGTCAGGTTTTTTAAGATGTCTAAGTAGAGTGGATGTATAGTGCTTCTAGTGACAACTAGAGGAAAGCGGCATAAGACCGAAACTTTTAAGGTGTTGTAAAGATTGTTGGTTTTTATTTGAATATATTCCTTGTAAGATGAATAGCACCATAAACTCTTTCTGTCTGTCTGTCTCTCTCTCTCTACACTGATGACTGGAAGCTTAATATGCTCTTTAGTTCATCTGATTTATTATGTTGAAGAAGATAGTTTTGTCATTTTTTCTTGTGTGCTTAGACTGGAACAATGTTATTGCAGCCAAAATCAGTTAAGCATTTTCAAAGAATAAAAGTGGACGAGGTGGTTTTCTCTGACGAGAGGCTTAAAGATAATTCATACTGGGCAAAGGTTTGTTTCTAGATCCAAATTCAAGTTTCTCATCCTTCCCCCATGTGTATCACTTCAATAAGGATTTTTTTGCGGTATGAAATTATTTGCAGGACGGGGCTGACACTGGTTATGGTGCTAAAGCTCAAGAAGTTCTTGGGCAAGTTAGAGGAAGGTACATGATATGAATGTGACATTTTTTTTTTTTCAGTCCAGTTACTTATCTCTTGTGTAATTCGTGCAATAAAAGATTATTATAATTCTGGATTTCGACTTAGACATCAGATCTAGTTACCGATTTAATTATTAATCAATTTTAGGAACCTCCATGAAAGTATTGGTTTCTGTATATCTTGATGAATGGTGTAGGAAAAGGACATCTTTAGAAGTTCGAAAACTGCTTCAATGAGCTTTGCCCTGCACTGGTTCTTTCAGGGGTTTTAGGCATGAAAAGACAAAGAAGAAACGTGGGACATACAGAGGAGGGCAGATTGACCTGCAATCTCACTCCATTAAGTTCAACTACTCTGATGATGAGTGATGATGATTTTGTAAACTTACTTTCTATTTTGGTGTCTGTCTTCTTGTAAGAAAGAAGTCAAGATTGACTAATTTCATTTGTTCTGGACATTAACTTCTTTTTTTTGTTTACTCTTTAATTTATCCTCTGGGTTGGGGGGAGATTTTGGTTAAGATAAAATGTATGATCTATTGATTCTTAGTAATGGCACATGTCTATTTAATCATTGCAAGAACTCATGCCTACCTCAGGGTAGGGTAGGCTATTAATTTTTTGAGAAGTTGGGTGCGTAGAGGTATTGGTGGCGTGACCTAAGTCTTTAAATTGAAGCAGATTTCCATGTATTGAATTTAATTGATAGTAAGCAAATATCGGGCGATATCTGCGGTACCAACTCGGGACCCTTTTCTGCTTTTTCCCCATGATTTCCGATCACGGATGGTAGAAGTGGTGGTCGTGGAAACTGTGTTCCTGATTACTCATCCAATCATTTTTAACCTCAGTTTTATCGATTCTTAATCTCGCGTACTTTGTATGATTATGGATTCCGGATTTAGAAGGAATCTGAAGGCCATCAATTGCATTGAGGTTTTTTGCTCATTTCCCCCATTTTTGTTTCTATAATTATTTCTCAGTAATTCTTTTAAAAAAATTAAAACCTTCATGTTTTATATTTGAATTTTAATCAAAAGACTTTAAACTTTGAACAATTGCATAACATGACTTCAAATTAACGGATTTTTTAATTTTTTATTAGGATTCATTGAGAAATTGGGTTAATAATTTTCCAAACGTAATACAGAATTATAGTGGTGAGAACCTACAAATTGTCATAAAAGTAAAATCACACGAGTTGCAATTGGGATTTTATTAAAGAATCTTCATGAAAGTTGTGCCAGTTGTCCTATGTAATATCAACAACAGTCCCAGTAAAAATCTTGCTAACGCAGGCTTTGGGCAAGTTAATTAGTATGTAATTTTATCTCTAACTAGTAGAGAAATTATTTTCAAATGACCTATATGAAGAGGGAATAAAATAAAAAATGAAGAACAAAAAAATAAAAGAAAAAATTAATAATAGTAATGATGATGATGATGACAACGGCGACGATAAGGAAAATAATAACAATAATAACAATAATAATATTGATGATGATGATAATGATGACAACGACGATGATGTAGCCAAGAAGAGTTGTATGGACATTCCCTATCTTGACCAAGAATTTGTGGATGACAAACCAATCCCTCTCTCCCTGTATCATGTGTCTTGACATCATCTCCTAACTTCTTAAAACTACAGAGCGTATAGATGGGGTAACTTGAATCTCTGATCTTATGCATATGAAACTTTGAATGAGGTTATCAAATGTTCCAATGTTGTAGAAACATCTCATAGCTATTGTTTATAATCATTAATAAGTTGGGGTAGACTTTAGATCTTCATATTGTATACTTAGAGAAGCAAGTAAACTCTATTGGGCTCGTTAGGTTGTTATTCAGAAAGTTAGTAGCACTAAGGAGATCAAGTCCATCATACTCTAGGTTGCAAATCCAATTAACTATTCGTCAAGTACTTGCTTGTCTGAGCTTCACTATGTATAAAAAAAACAATGCTAGTTATTGAACCAATGACTTATGATCATAATTTACATAATATATGCCTAAATTGTACAAGTATCAAATATGAAATTGCGGATTTGTTTACTGTAATCACAATTAGGGTTGTTATTGATATTGGATGGGTTGTCAAAGTCCTCAAAATTAATCACTAATTTACTAAAATATTATGATAATCGTAGAATTAGATTGAATCCCAAGAGAATGAAATATTGGCTTCTTAATTTCAATTGACAAAATAGAACATAGCGGGTTTACAATTAATTACTTAATAAACTAAAATTAACAAGAAGTCAAAAATGAACTAATCGAGTATAAAAGTGAAAAATTCAATTTTATCTAGCTCTAATTCAAGAGAAGAATCTCATCCAACTATAAATTTAATCATTAGTCTAAAACGAATAATTTTTCATAATTCAAGTATTTATTATGAAACCTATTAGGATAGTTGTTACAAAGGTTTTTCTAAACATGAACTTATACGTAAGTCTCATTTACTCTTTTGCACGACAATCTCACTTACGTCAGCTTAAGTAAGACTCAGCCTTCCCGCATGATTGTTAACTAACAAAATCTTATTCTCGAAGGGCTCATGATCCTCAAAATGTTGAACTATCACATTCAAGTAAGAATATGACAAAAGTATTAAATAATTATAGGCAAGAATAAATACACAAAAGTTATAATAGATGCTAATTTGATTATAATTATACACCCATATAATGTATTTTGCTTGATATTTTATAGTTTTATTATATTTTTGGTACTTAATTCCAAGTGCATTCATAGTTGATAATTGCCTTCATAGACCAAAAAGTGAGGAATTTAGGTGAAATCATGGAATAAACACAAAGATTTGAAATAATTTGGAGATACATGGCTGTGTATGTGACCGTGTAAGTTTCTCAAAATATGTAAATTCATAATTTAAAGTATTTTTAAGCTACATGGTCTCTTACACAACCATGTATTAGATCATGTATGTCCCAGAAACCTTAAATCTCGATAAAAGGACATGATCGAAGGAAAGTTAGGGAGACCAGACTTTTAAAGTAGATTTCCAATGTAGAAAGCTTTCAAAAGAAACAATTTTGATTGAGGAATGTGGAGAACATGAAGAAATCATCAAAAGATCCAATAGATTTCAAAATCAGACCTCAAACTTACAAGAACATTCAACAGAAGAGAACGAGAGATTTAGAATTATGATTACTTTGTTTTATGTTCGTTTTTCTTCCTGTTTGTCTTTGACTTTGTTTTATATTATGTGCAAATAAAAACTTTTTAATGTCTAAGTGTGATGAACCCCAATTGGAATAACAATATGTTTTGACTCTTTTATTTAATGCAATTAGTTTGATTAATCTATTATAATTCAATTATGTGTTTTATGCATGTTCTAATATATCTGAAATATTAGTACATAATCTGATTTCATATCATTGATATTTAGAAATCCTATGTATGAATAGATTTACCATAAGTGGAAGGAGTGATTGCAAACCTAAAGATAGGTTGATATAAATCCTTTGGATTAGGGTCAAACCTAGTTGTAGAATACATAAATTGATAATGCAATCCTAGGAACTTTAACTAGAAAGATTTCGGTTAATCACCCTATAAATCAGTTTTTAGTAGTCTTGAGAGAGTTACAAAAATTGTATGATAATAAAGTTAACTATTTAACGATTTTGAAAGGGATTCATTACCCGGACACTAAGTTTTGATATTAAGTTTTCTAAGAAATTTCTTTTATTTGCATTCATTATTGTTTTGTATTTGATTTTAATTGTTTAAGTTTGATTTTCTTTATTAAAAACCAACATCCAATTCATAGGCTAAATAATAGGAGAAAGGTAACTAATAGTAATCACCGTCTTTTTAGGATCGACCCGTACTTGCCTATGTTAGCTACAGCTACATAGTACACTTATGGTTAATATAAATATTAGTAACATAGAAATTATCAATCAAGTTTTTGTTGCCAGGGACAATAATATTAGGAATAATTGGATGTTATTACTTCAACCATTATTTTTTATTTTATTTTATTCTTATTGTACTTTATTATATTTTTAGCTTATTCATTTAATTTCTTTTGAACTTCTCTACTTTGACTATGAGTTTGTGACTTATTGTTATGATATTGAGATTTAACGTCATAGCCATGACTCACAATGAATGGATGGAGTGGATAGTACTTTTATGGGAGCCATGATATGCTGTTGCAATATGTAACATCACCATGTTGGAAAGAGTGATTTCCTTTTGAGCTTTCAGAGGCTCAATTGATAATGTCGTATTACGACATTTGTGGGGGTAATAATTACAATCATGAATGTCAAACACCAACCTATATGTGGGAGTAACCAAGCATGTACAACTAACCTCATGGTACATTATACGAGAATATGAATAATTTAGAGTGGAGTAAACCTTACATTTATGGATGGAATAACTATGCTCCAATTGAATATTTACAATAAGAACAACAATACTAAAGTATTACAGATAAATTAATAGAATCCCTTTCCAAACGTGTAGCTAGCCGACGTTAATTTTAAGGCAATATTTTCTTCACCTGGATATGATGAGCATAATAGCTCATACTATCTGAGCTCCCTGACATATTAGAGTGAAGAATAGTTGACGATCAATTTCATGATTGAGGATATATTTCAAGAAGGCAAGGAGGTAACTGTTGCTTTGAAAGATATGATGGCTAATTTTATTCAAGAATTAAACATGAGGCATTAGGAAATAGAGGTTCATATAGAAAATATGGTGAATCGAATCGATCAACTAGAGAAGATATTATTTGACGAGATGCATGAGAGTTTTCCTAGTCCTATTAAAATAGTTCCTAAAGAATATGGAATGACTATCAACTTTAGGAGTGGAAACCAGCTTCCAAAAGAAGATAAAGAAAAAGAAGAAAAAGAAGCCTCTGTCCAAGAAGATGAAGCAGAGAAGTGGCATGAGCTAATTGAAGAAGATGAGCCATAAAAATTTGTCTAGGAAGAAGATGAGCCATAAGGAAACTACTAATGCATCATTGGTAACCACCTTAAGTATGGAGGGTTCTTACTTTCTCCAAGACAAATTGTTTGCATCAATAGAAGATTCAAGGAGTTTCGTTATCCCTCATTTTATTAATATTTTTCATTAAAAAGAGCATTAATGTAGTGGATAGGATTTATTAATTTGAAAAATTATGCTCTTGCTATTATCTTTCAACATGTGACTTACTTACAAGTTACAAAACCCTTATTCAGAGAAACAGATGGAAGTAAACCATTAACTATAGACCCATGATAATAGTAACATGTAACGTACATCAAGCTAATGACGTTAAACAAGTATTGCATGGGAGGCAATTCATAAATTATAATAGGTTTTATTTTGAATTTATGTTATCTCTATCATCATATTTCGTATTTATTTTCTTTATTGTTATTTTTACTTTCTTTTGTTATTTTATCCCTCTTTCTTTAGTCTAATATAGGATGGACAATATTAAAAATCAGAATCTAAAAATTGTCTTACTCAGGGAAGTACCAAGTCAACTTTCTCACTTCTTATATGTGCATATATTGTACATTAAGGACAATGCACAATTTTAAGTGTGGGGAAAGGAATAAATTTTTTTTTAATTTATTATAATCTTTTTTATTAAATTTTATTAACTGATATCTCAAATTAATTGATATCTTTCCATTAATACTATATTTCATTATTGAATATTAATTTAAATTAGTATGCAAATAGATGATAGTTAGCATAAAGCTGCCTTTCTAAGTCATATTGTTAGTAATCATTGAGAGAGTTGATTTGAATAAAAATTGCATACTATTTATTCATATAAACATATCCTTTTTGTGAGCTTTTAAACCTAAGAGTGAAATTTTCAAAAAATTGAAAACTCTTTTATTCTTTCACGTTTGTATCATGTATAGTTGAATCCTTCTAGAACTTGCTTTTATTATGAATATTAAGACTGTATTTATTAAATTTGAAGCATTGACATTATAAGGGCACTTAGATTCCACAATTTATTTAAACTTATTTCTTTGATTATTACCTTACCTTCTTATATGCCTAAGGAATAACTAAGTTTGAGCCTTAGCCTTTTTCATTGATTATAACCCAATTATTAAACTTTATCATATTTTTCTTTTAAGCATTTTAATTATTTTGAACCCTATAAGTTATTTACATTACGTAAATGTTTGAAATTTGAAATTTTGATAGGTTCAATATTCCTTTAATAATGGTACATGATAAATGTTCGCAATGATTGAAAAAAAAAAGCATAGAAGAAGGAAATAAGAAAATATATAGTACCATTGGATTTATATTGCAAGGGCTCGTGTATAATATAACAAGTTTCATGTAATATATAATATAACAAGTTTCATGTAATATACTATTTAGTAAATTTCCTTCCAATCAACCCTTTTTATTATCCCAATCATACCTTACCTTAGCCCCATTACAACTCATATAAAGACCTTTTGATTTTTATTTCTAGTTTATATATAAGTGGTGGAGATGTGATAATATTGCAAGACTATGGTTTGAGTTATATGATGCATTGATTTGAGGGTTTGATACTTTTTCACCCTAAACATTTGAGTGCACTGAGTGAAATCTTGATAAAGGTGTAAAGATTAATGCTTTTGATTGCAATGAGGTTATTGATGTGATTATTATTAATATTGACTCAGGAAATTAGCTTTAAGATAACTTGACTCTAATATACGTTAATTTGCTTAATATGATATAATGATTTATATCATGAATTGACAAGTTAAGATTATAATTTAGATTGTGATTTGCTTGAGGTTAGGAAAAAGTTTAAGTATGGAGATACTTCAATAAATGTGCAGATGCTTACTAGGGAATTAGCTCACTTAATTGAACTAATTATGAGAATCCAAATAGAATATTACTTATTTGTCTGTAGACTTCCTGATTGTGATAATTGTATAATTGATCAATAGAATTGATATTACCAAAGTATCTCATATAGGAATTATTACATTTTAATGTTACTTATGGCATATTCTACTTAGGGTGGCCCAATCAGTAGTATTTGGATACAATACAAAACATATGGAGATAACTTGATACAATACAAAATTTATGTTTTTCAAATCGTTGAATTATTGAGATCTAATCAAGATATTGTAAAATTTTATTTTTCTATTATGCTTGTGATTTAATCATGGTTAATTTCTTAATATTATGGTCATTAAAACTGACATAATTATGTTTCTCTTTCCTTTTCATTTTACCTAATTTTATATTAGAAATTTATATGGTTCAAAAAATAAAAAGTAAGCCTTATAAAAATGCATATTATAATGCATTCGACTTTGTATGTTATATGGCCTATATTCCACCCATAAGATTATGTACTTATGTTTTACTTTGGTTGAGAATTAGGTAATATAAGTATTTTTAAATAGTTTCTATTAAAGATGCTTGCTACTTACTAAAATTAAGCAAAAAATATTTATTGTTTAACACAGCTCATTAAAGGATTTCATATTATGTTTATGATGTAGAATCTCTTGAAAAATGTTTTTCAATGTGGACAAAAAAATTGAGACATGAATACAGTGAAGACACATCGATCCTTTAAGCTTTCTCTATTGTTTCTTAAAGAAGACCAGAGCTAAGTTTCTTTTGAATTGTTGTATGTTTTATTTGATGTATCGACTATATCTCAATCATAAAATGAAACTTATTCATTTAGTTTTTTACTTATTTTAGATCCTCCTCAAGTGGAGCCCACTATAATTAAAAATTATTTTAGGTTATATGTCGTTTTGTATGGAAAACTATAACTTTTATAAAGAAGTTTTTGGCACTTCATATTTTGGGTGTGTTGTGAATAGTGTCATCACTTCTCTCTCTTCTCTTTGGTGGAACCGTGTATAAGGTTGCGGAAGATTACTACCTTCTTCTCACGTAGCTAAAACTTATAGTTAGTGTGGATGGTAAGTATAGGTACATTCACCTCCCTTTTGTATACCTTTTACACTTAGTGAGTTGTTATCTTGCATAATTAAAAGGAGTTGTTGTGCTACGAAATGAAGTCCTTTTGTTATATCTAAATTTTGATATATATTTTTTAATTACCACTTTTGTTAATTAGTATTTGTTGTTTCGAGATTTTGAACTTAGTGGCAAGCAGAGAAAGGTTTTGTTTTTCACAATATATATTGTCTTTTCCTAATAAATGGTTTTAAAGCTTTAGTTCATTATTTATGGATTTAGCTTGAGTAGAAGACAGAGCTTAATTATAGTATAATGATAAGTTTAAATAGCACAAATTATCATAAGTAGAAAGGAAAAATAAAGGATTTATTATTTGTGAAACGATGCATCTATCCCCAGTACATACCACTAAAAAACCTGAGTCTAAAAGTGATAAAAGGGACATTAAAACATGCTATGCTTTGTGGTTTTATTAGATAGTGGGTAGATGATAATGTTTAAATTACATCTTAAATGATTTATATGCCAAAACTTTTAGGACAAGCTTGAATCCTTATACATCAAAGACATGTAATAATAAACTATTTTTATGTAAATAAGATATTAATTTAGGTATATAGAAGGTAGTTCCATCACTTGAATGAATTTCAAAGGTGCTTTCATCAACTGTTTGGAATGGTCATAAAATTTAAAGATGAGATTTTAGGACATTGGTTACTACATACTTTGCCTAATTCTTGGGGGAACCTATATGTGACCTTAACTAGTTCTACACCTAGTGTTAAACAAACCATAAATTATGTAAAGCCTTTTATATTGAATAAATAGGTAAGACAAAAAAAAAGCTCAAAAAGGCTCTACTTCTCATTTTAAGGTTATGTTTGCTAAAAATAGGGGGAGAAGCAAAAAAAGAGGTTAAAAAAAGAATGAAAGAGACAAAAGTAACAATATAAGAAACTTAGAGCCAAAGTTCAAAGATTTTGAATGTCAACACTGTGCTAAGAATGAAACAAAAGTACAAAGATTTTGAATGTCAACACTGTGGTAAGAATGAACATATGAAAATTTTTTGATTTAAGCTTAAAGTTAGGATAAGGCCAATAAAGATAAGTAAAAGAAGAAAGAAAAAGATCGTGATAATCATATTGCTATTACTAATGCCCAGGATCTTATGTCTATTTATGATGATGATATGATTAATATTACTTATGATGAGTCAATTTAGGTTGTTGATAGAGGTGCCTGATTTCATGTCACATCAAGGAAGTATTTGTTCAAATCGTAAACTTTAGGTGATTATAGAGTTTTGAAGATGGGTAATGATGGTTAATTAATAATTTAGCATTGAGACTATTATATTAAAGACCAAAAAAGGCTCAAAATCACTTTTGAAGAATTTCAAAGATGCACCTAATATCCATTATTCTTAATAATGATAATTATTTTAGTAATTTTGGGGATATTTATCGTAAAATCATTAAAGATTCTTTAGTTTTGGCAAATGGAAAGAAATCTTTAGGTTTGTACTAGACTAAAGCTTTAGTTTCTATTGATGTTATCAATATAACTAAAAGTGATAACTTGTCAAAGTTATGACACAAAATACTTGGCCACATTAGTGAGAAGGGACTTGACTCTTTAGCTAAGAAAAATCTACTTTTTAATTCAAAATATTTAAGACTGCAAAAGTATACCCAGTGTTTGGCTAGTTGACAGAATAGGGTTTCCTTTAAGAGTCATCCTTGAAATTACAAAATACTTGAGTTAGTGCATTTAAATCTCTGTATCCTATAAAGATAAGGACTTTTAGTAATGGAATTTATTTTTTGATATTTATTAATGATGAATGTTTAAGAAAACTTTTCAAAAGATCACGTATTTGGTGTCTTTAAATAGTGTCAAGTTTCTATTAAAAGAGAATATAGAAAGAAGCAAAAATGTATTTGTATGGATAATAGTGGTGAGTGCTATGGACCATTTGAAGAATACTACAAACAAAATGGTACTAGAGATTAAAAAGCACCTCCTAAGGCTTCTCAACTAAATGGCATGACAAAGAGGATTCACAGAAAATTAGTAAAGAGAGTTGGATATTTTCTTTTAAAAACATGGTTGTCTTAAATCTTTTTAGGATGAGGCATTATATATTGCTATAAATGTCTTAAATCTTTGCAAGGTAAGTTCTTGACCATTTAACGTAGTTAAAGAAGTTTCCTATAACCATTTGTATGTGTTTTGTTGTAAAGCATTTATAGACGTGCTAAGACATGAGAGATCTAAATTAAATGTCAAGATAAGGTAATGTATCGTCATTATTTATAACTATAATAAGTTTAGTTACAAATTGTATGATCTAGCTAAAAAGAATAGAAGCTTTTTTGTTATTTTCGTAGAAGATCAAATTATTGAAGAAATTGACAAGGAAAAGAAGTTAAAGTCTAAAGATTTTGATGGATCAATTAATCTTGATCTAAATTTAGAGACACATATGCATAATGTAATTAAGTTTTAGAAATCAAAATGATTTACAAAATCATATTGATAATGATTAAGTTAAAATGATTAAGCTAAAGGTGTTGATGGTAATTTTACTAATGAGATAGATGCTTTTATTACTAAGGTTATTAATAAACCTGTAGTTGCATTTCAATGGTCTACTAGATAAAGAATTCTATTCACTCATTATTCATAAAATGAATATATGCTTCTCATTAAAAAGGCAGAACTTGAGAGCTACATAGAGGCTAAAAAGAGTGATTATAAGGATGAGTGTTTTTAACTATGGAAAATGAAGTATAATTTTTATATGACAACCTTACTTTTCCATTGGTTAGCTTGCCTTAAGGTATAAAAGATTTGTATAATCAATATGTTTATAAGGTGAAGAACGAAGAAAATTCTTCTAACCATAATATAAAGCCAGGTTAGTTATAAAAGGTTTTAGATAGAAAAAAATGAATTAACTTTGAAGAGATTTTCTCAGTAATTATGAAGATGCCTTCCATTAAAGTTGTTCTTAATTTAGTAGTTAGTTTTGATTTAAAGGTTAAACAGTTGGATATGAAAACTACATTTTTGCTTGCTGATTTTAAGGAAGAGATTTATATAGAGCTGCCAGAGGGTTTTGTGATGAAAGGTAAGGAGAGTTATGTTTTTAAGCTAAAGAAAAAAAATTTATGGTTTGAAATAAGTTTCAAGATAGTAGTACAGAAGTTTGCATTAGTTATGATCTAACAAAGGTATAAAAAGACATATAAACAATTATTTTTTTCAAAAAAAGATATAAAAAAACTACTTCTGATCATGGTGTATTTGTTCAAGAATTAGGTGATAATGACTTCATCATTTTATTGGTATATTTTCATGACATGTAATTGTTGATCATAGCATGTCTAGAATTGACAAGTTAAAAAAGGAGCTTAATAAATGTTTTCCACTTAAGGACTTAGGATCAAAAGGAAAAATTTTTGACATGCAAATTATCTGTAATAGAGAAGTAAAGAAATTGTGGCTATCTCGGGAGAGGTTAGTTAAGAAAGTATTTTAGTGGTTTTACATGAATAAAGTTAAAGTAGAAAGCACAAATCTTGTTACTCACTTTAAACTTAGCACTAAACAATCTGTCTAGTAAGAAAGTGAGAGGCTTGTTTAGTACTTTCCTGATTTTGATGATTTTTTAATGTCCAATCCATCCAATGTTAATGACATCCTTGCCAAATATAAGAAAAAGAAAAGATAAAAACAAACAAAAGAAATAAAACTAAAAATAAAATAACACTAAAGAAAATATCAATAAAAGCATCACTAATTATAATGTTAGAAATGACAAAATAATTAAGAAAAAGAAAATTATAAACATCCACAAAAGATAAATGAAAAGAAAGAAGGTATAAGTTTAAACATCTCATTCATCTTGTGATACTGGCTAATTCGATGAAAAGGGTGCCCTGATGATGATCCTGACTAAATGGAGGAGCTGAAGATAAGGTGCCCTCTCGGGATGATGGAGTTTGAAAAGTAACGCCCAGATGACTCGTTATTGATTTTATCAGCTCTCTTATCTGTTCTGTTTAAGTCTTTAGCTTGCTCATCCGCTCTACACATTTTGTTTCCTGTCTCTCCAGCCAAACTACAGTTTGTTGTTCTCGATGAAACTCCTTTTACTCATCTCCCATCTAGGATGGAAAGGACTTTAGTTGTGGTTATTCCTCTTGAGGTCCTCTCGATCTTGATGGCTCCTTGAGCTCCCAAACAAGTCTATACACTACTCCCGTGGCTCTCTGATGTCAACGAACCATGTGCATGTGATGCATTATTGTCAAATTTAGTGCTTCCATAGTTGTCATCTCTAACATTGGTGGTAGTTAATCAAAAATTCTCATTCGATGTGCTAGCCTGATCATGTGTGGTCTAACACATATTGTGCTGACCTTCTTTTTTTCACTTTGGTGTTGAATAAATTGGACAAGGGCATGATCTAAATGTATAAGTACCCGCTCACTCATACTTCATAGGTAGAAGACATCCATGTTATCAACAAATCCCAGCTGTCGCCTCGACCACTCAAAGTATGTCTCAGAATACAATGGATGAATCTTACTACTGGAGTGTGTAACATTGAGGTCTTTGATATACGTGGATTATAGTTGTCTTCTATGCTAAGCCTACTGTAGAAATATTACAGAGACAACTTGCTTGGAAAATCCATTTGTAATTCTTGATATGTTGGTGTCTTCACATACTCTTAATCGTACAATCATATAGTGATGGAGAACTAAGTGATACTCATCTGATGCCTCTACCTTATCATTTGGAAATGAACTTTATTGGGGCGATCCGTATCGTAACATCTTTTCTCTAGAAAAATTTTGAAAGGACCTCTAGATTTAACTCTTTATATGATGGCTCCACGATATCAAAGAATCAGGACCATGCTCATACCTCCACCAGCTCCCTTACTTGTTGGGCTAACCCAACCTGCTCCAAGGCCTTCTAGTTGATATACCGATTGTCTCCAAATTTCTTATCGTTTAGCCTTTGACACTGTTCTTTTTGAGCCACGACCTTGAATGTAAACATTCGTGGCTGGGCTGGGCTGGACTGGGCTGGGCTAGATGACTCGTCTCAACGCCTATTTCTTGGAGTCTCTTTCTCTCGCCATGTTCGTGTCATTTTTTCCTAAAAATTTTAAACCAAGTTTGAGGAAGTTGACCTATCAATCTCTATGATACACTTTGTCGCACACTTAATTTCAGTCATGCTCAATATGTTTTAATTGAGAAAAAAATGAGTTACGAAAAAATAAGCAATGAAACAGTTAAGACATTAAAACGATTAAAAACATAAACACTTAAACAAAATTAATTAAAATTCCTTTGACAACTAATTAATCCTAAAATTGAAATTAGACGTTGTGTAATCAACAAATTAAATTACTTAACTGTTAAATGACAATTCTAAGCCTAAATTTGAAATTAAAAACTCTAAAGTTAAATTTACACAAAGTTGGTGCAACTAAATATGGGACCCATGAAATTGAACACAAACCCATACTCAATCAACATCAGGACTGACTAATTGATCTAGTTAGATACAAACTCATTGCAATTAAAATATGTAAAAAGCTAAAATCGCAAAATTTCGCAATTAGAGTCCAATTTAAACTGAATTCTTATTCAGTGACTCAAATCAAATGATAACATTAATTAGGTAAAGATTAAATATGACTATTTAACAATAATAAAGCATGTAAACACGTTAATTCTCTAAAAATCCCAAAGTCATGCAATCAGTGATTTCAGTTGAAAAATCTGCAAACAATAGATAACACCCAATAAATCATGCCTAAACAAGTTAAAGCAACAAGAAAACATACTTGGGTGTCTTTAAAAGTGCTTGGAAAATGTAAAAAGTTAGGTTGGAAATGGAGGGTGATGGTAATTTGAGAATAAGAAGGGGGAATTTTGAAAATTTTGACAAATTAGAGCATTTTAACGCACATTGCAAAAGTGCACAGTCTTGTGCATAGCCGTAAATTACACCATGCGCTTCCTTAAGTCATTTTGTATCACATTTGTGTTGTTCGTATGCATGGGTGTGCAGAGGAACATGCAAAACAATTTAATGTGTTTTTGAAGTGTGCACTTTAAAATTTAATCACCAAACATAACAATCCTTGCATGTTAGGATTAAAACACATAATACATTGATGTTAGTGACGATTATGCACAATTTTCCTTGAGATGCTAATTTATTATCATAAAAAACCTCAAAAAAATTCAAAACCTAATTTAAAATGAAATTTAAAGCAAAAGAATATCGAACTAATGGGTTTCCTCCTATGCAGTGCTTTTTTTCCATCATAGCTTGATGTACTTTTCTACTCAAGGTGGCTCGAAAGAATCATGTGGTTATAGCCTTACCATAGATTTCACACCTTAGAGTTGAGCTACCTTTTTACTCTTTCCACCACCTTTTTCTTTCACTTATTCCCCCAAATTTGCAAGTTATTTGGTGGATCCTTACATGAGGACTCCTGTAAAATTTCTTCATAAGATTCCTTTACCTTGATAGCATCCAAAAATTCAAAAGGATTTTTCTTACCATCAGAGATTCTAAATATAACCCTTTCATCCCTTATTCTTAGGGTTAGCTTGCTTCCATAAACATCTATAAGAGAGTTGAAATTAATTATGAATGGTTGCCCAAAGACTAAAGATATTTCCAAACCTTCATCTATATCTAGGATGGTAAAATCAATAAGGAATGTGAATTTGTCAACCTTAACAGGCAAATCCTTGATTATGTCCTTCGGACGTTTGAGTGATCTATCTTCCATCTACACACATCTTAGTTAATGTTAATTCACCTATTTCCATTCTCTTGAATAAAATGTATGGCATCATATTTATGTCAGCTCCTAAGTTGGCAAAAGCCTTGTTCATTTTGACATTATCGATAGCAAAAGGAATATCAAAATTCCCTAAGTCAGCTTGTTTCTATAGTAATGTTGTCACCTCGTTAGAGCTCTCCTTGCTTAATACTTCATTCTCAAACTTCTTCTGTTCCTCTTTGTTTGATGATTTGTTTTCCAATGATTTTGTGCTTTTTGATCTCTACAAAAGGGTTTATCATAATGAAACTCTTCTTTAATTTTTTTTAATAAGTCAAAGACATGGTCTAACTCCTCTTCCAAGGATTTCCTCTTAGTTCTCATAGGATACGAAATAGTTGGTTAATATTCCTTGACTCGCTTTAAAATAGGTTTTTCACCAGTTTCAGAGTGATCCTTAGTAATCACTTCTCCCTCTTCCTTATTAAGGAGCTTCTTTTTAGTGGCTCAAGTGATTTCCATTATCCTATCATTCGAATTTGTTTCAATTGTGCTCAGTAAATTTCCTTTAGATCTCTCCACTATTGACTTAGCCAGTTGGTCTATTTTGATTTCCAAGTTCCTTATGGATACGTCTGCTTGCTACTTAGCCAGTTGGTCCATTTTGATTTCCATGTTCCTTATGGATACGTCTGCTTGCTAATTTTTGTCCTAGATTATTGAATAAACTCCATAATTAGCTAAGCTATATCTAGTTTTCTTGGTTATGATTGCTAAGGTTGGAATCCCGGTGGAGAATTGTTTCTTTGTTTTTCTTGATTACCCCATAAGAATTTGGGGTAGTTCCTCTAACTAGGATTGTACTTATTACTGTAAGGATTATTTTGGGGTCTTCGAGTATTCCCCAAGTAATCTATATGTTTAGACCAATCTGATTGACACTCTTGTCTTTGGTGATCTAGCCCGCACACTTCGCACTACATCACTCTTCTTTATAGAGCCATAGTGATGCTGTCTATCTTTCTCCTCTGGGCTTCCATTTGACTTGCCAGTTGTGTCACCATTTCTACTTCAAAAACTCTGGATAGGCCATTGGTGGTTTATGCCTTAGCTGAGCGCCATTAATAATTTTTTATGGCCATGTCCTCAATCAAATCTCCATTCACTTCAGGTGTTTTATTGTTTAGAATCACTCCAGTTTTTGCACCTATTGACTACCTTGTACTTTGGCTTATCCTATTATAAAAGCTTTGGATTTGCATCCACAAGGGTAGTCCATGATGTGGGCATCGTCAGAGCATCTCCTTAAATCTCCCTAAATTGTCATATAATGGCTCACCCTCGATTTGGGTGTATGATGACATGTCATTTCTCAACTTTATAGTCTTCACACGGGAAGAGTACTTAAGCAAATATTTTTCTGCCACTTGATCCTAGATGGTAAGTGATAATTATGGCATAGAACTTATCCACTACTTAGCTTTTCCTCTTAAAGAGAAAGGAAACAGATGTAATCTAATGGCGTCATCGTTTGCTCCATTGATCTTAAAATTGTCAGAAATCTCTAAGGAGTTAAAGATGTGTGTATTAGGGTCCTCATGTTAGAGTCCATCAAATTGGACTAACTGTTGCACCATTTGGATGATGCTCATCTCAATGTTATCCACATAGACAGTCGATCTCACTATACGGGATTCCATACCAATTAAGTTTAACCTAGTATAATGAAATATTATTTGTAATTGATATGCTATATTATGAGACTCCTCGATGTTCGCGTGAGCTTCCAAATCTTCAATTTGATAATCTAGCTCAAACTCTCTAAGATTAGTCCTATGATGATTCCTCTATGCAGTTATTTCTATCTTAAAATTCGCGTCTAGTAAGTTCTCAATTGTGCTTCAGGTCATAAACTGACTTGGAGGCTGAAGCTAAAAATAAGGGAATAAGCTGAAGCTAAAACTAAGGGAATAATCTAACTTAAACAAATTTAATAATGTAAAGTAAAGGAAAAAAACAAAGCAAAATAAATAAAACTAAAGTAATGGCTAGAGTAATAAACTAAAGTGTTTCTAATATCACTAGCTCCAGTAATAACATCAAAAAATTGATTGATCTAATTTCATAATTGCCAACGTTTTTATACTCCAAGTTTTCAGTGTAGCTATAGCTAGCATCAACAAGTACGCGTCGATCCCACGAAGACAGAGAGTAATAGTAATTACTCTTATTTTATTATTTAGCCTAAGAATTGACTGTGATTTTTAATTAAAGAAACTAAAATTAAACAAATAAAATAAATAAAAATCATGATTAAAGCAGACAATTATGGAAGCACTAAGTTAATTATCGATATCAAGTGATTAGTATTTAGGTTTTGAGTCCCCCTAAACCTTAACAGATTGATCTTTTGTTATGCAATTGTATTGATGATTTATTGGATCATAGAGACTCCTATTGTATGCTAGTAGCTGACCTTAAATTTACTAACAACTAATCCTAAGGTTTTTAACTGAAATAATCAGGTTAAATTTTATAGGGTTGTGTTACAGATTTATGAGACCCACTATTACATTTGACCCTATTCTAGAAGATTTATGTCATCCTATTTTAAAGGTTACAATCAACTCTTTCCAATTATCATGTATTTATTCAAATCTAGGGATTGCTCAATCTCTATATCTAAAATCAGAGTATGATCTAATACTTCAGATTACTAGAACATAAATAAAACAAGTAACCTAAACACTAATGAAATATTTAGTTATACATCAATGAACACGAAATAAAAAATACATAAATAGAAAAACTAAATTGAAAACAATGAAATAATAATTCTAAATCTCCCTAATTGTCTTTTATTAAGTATTTTGGCAATGCAGGGATCTGATCTTATACTCCAAAGGATTTGTCAATAAAATCTTTGCATTTCTTACTCCTCTAGTTTACAATCGCTCTTAGAATCATCTCTAGAATGTTCAAAACACTTCTTATCATCTCTTCTCCTTAATTGCCTCTAAAACGCATATTTTATATGGAATTCTAGGGTTTTATCCAATGCCCGGTCCCTTTCATGATTGTGCATAATCAAAACCCTCTTAATATCAAAAAACTGCACGATTTGGGAGAAGTCTACAGGAAGATGCACAGTCGTGCATCCCTTTTATATGTTGAATCTTTGTTTTACATCATGTTTTCATTTGAATTCTTCTCCTTTAAGTCCATAAAAGCAATTATAATCTATATACACACTTGAAATCAATTAAGCACTAAATATATAAGAGAAGTATAGAATATCAAGCGAAAATAGATCAAACATGGGATAAAAATATGTTCAATTATCAATCCATCAAAGAAGTTTCTTCAAGAACTTGATTTTACTCAAAAAGAGGTATGCTTTTTTTTTGTGATAGTTAGAGTGTTATACATCTTAGTAAGAATCCTACTTTTTATGTTCAATTTAAGCATATTGATGTAAGATATCATTGAATATGTGATGATGGACTCTTAAGTTTTTAAGCTAGTAAATGAGCATAAAGATGATAATGGTTCTGACAAGATAATAAAGTCTCCACTGAGAGAAATGGTTGATACTTGTTGTTTGATTGTCAAATTGGAAGAAGCCTCTATTTAAGTCTATAGGGGAGTTTATAGTTGGTCTTCTTCAGGTGAAGCCTACAATAATTAAAAGTGTTTTGGGTTATGTGTCTTTTTGTGTGAAGTATAACCATTATGAAGAAGTTTTTTACTTTTCATATTTTGGGTGTGACGTAAATGGTATAGCTATTCATATTATTCACTTTTCTTACTCTCTTTGGTAGAACTTCTCACTTGGCCAAAACTTATAACTAGTATAGTTAGTAAAGTGTGAATAAATTAACCTCCCTTTTGTATACCTTTTATGCTTGTTATGTGACTAGTGTGACCACTTTATCTCCTTTTATTTTCTTGTTTTGGTATGTCTATTCTCTTCATCTTTATGAGTGCTTACTTCCATGTTCTACTCTAGTATCAAAAAGAAGATTTAATAGAAGCTGTTAAAGTTGATAATGTAAGAGAGGAATTATCTTGGTAGTAGAGAAGAACTATCATGTTATTGGGATGGTACTATCGTGGTATGGAAAAGAGTATTCATAGTATATATAGATTTTTATACATGTATTATTTAATTATCACTCTTACTAATGGGTATTTGTTACTGTGAGTTTTAAAACAGATGGAGAATTCATTTTGATGTACAACTTAATTTTACAGTGGATCATTTTTTGGACTAGGTGATATGTGCTTACTTGTTGATACATTTAACCCTTTACACTTAGTGATTAATGATATGAAAACACTTAAGATACTCACTATAGTTCTTATATGGTTTTAGGTACATATCGGAAGTAAAGGAGCTAAAGTGACCCGAAAGTATGTTTATTGAAGCCATCTTCTCAATTTCCATATTCTATTCCTTCATGGAGTAAGAACAAGAAGAGGATTGAAAGAAGAAGAGACAATTTAAGAATGTCAAGTGAAGAACAAATTGCTGGAGAATTGTCACAACTGTGAGTGAAGTCTCACAACTATGAAATGCATGCTTCTCGCCATAAGTTTCTCACGTTGACAACCCATCCAAGCTTCCCACCTTAACATTTGGTGATTTCAAGCTTCACCAGCCAACTCCCTCCCATACACTTGCCATGCTCTCACCTGAAAGCTCCCAAGCATGTCCTGATTCTCATCCAGCCAACGTCTTCTCATACCAGTCCCATGTATGTGTTAAGTTAGGAGGACTTTACGATGATTAATTTTAATGACAATCAAATAATAATAATGTTAGAAATAAATAAACTAGTTTGATGAGTGTGTTAAGTGCGCAGAAGTACAAAACACAGAAGAAAAACATAGAAGAAGTGGAGAATACAGAAGAAGCACCAAAATATAGAAGCAGAAAACACAGAAGAAGCTCAGAATGCAGAAGAAGCGTAAAACACAGAAGCAAAAAACAGAAGAAGCAGAAGACAGAAGAAGGCAAAACACAGAAGAAAGAAAACACAGAAGAAAGCAAAACACAGAAGCAAAGTACAGAAGAAGCAGAAGACAGATGAAGGCAAAACACAGAAGAAAGCAAAACACAAAAGAAAGCAAAACACAAAAGAAAGAAAAACACAGAAGCAAAACACAAAAGAAGCAGAAGAAAGAAGAAGAAAAACACGGAAGAAGTAAAATACAGAAGAAGGAAAAACACAGAAGAAGCAAAAGATAGAAGAAGAAAAACATAGAAGAAGCAGAAGATACAGAAGAGAAAAACACAGACGATACAAAGCAGAAGATACGTAAGTACGTCGAACAGTTAGTTAGTTTGAGTTAGTTACAGAACTCAACTAAATAGCAGTTATCAAGATTCAAGAAGCAATTATCAAGATTCAAGAAGCGGTTATCAAGATTCAAGAAGCGGTTATCAAGACTCAAGAAGCAGTTATCAAGAATCAAGAAGCAGTTGGAGACTTAGACTATAAATAATGGTCGTAGTCGAAGAATAAACAACTTTTCAACCTTTTGGAAAACTTTTGATCTTACATGTTTTGAGCGTTCAAGTGTATACTTAGAAAAGAAAAATTCTGTAGTGCGATACTAGAGAGCTAAACCTACTATAACAATAGCTCACGATATCTTTCTAATAAGAGAAAGAAAAGGCTAAGAGCCTGGAGAGGCTATGATAGCTGAAAGAATACTTGGTGTAAGAGACCTGAAGAGGCTCTAGAAGGAAGAAAGAATACTTGTAATTTATTGAAGTATAGTGAATACTCAGACGAATTCTAAGGAATGGATGTAGCCCACAGTTTAGGGTGAACCAGTATAAAATCGCAGAGTCTATCTTCTATCTCTCAACTTATTCTATTTTGTTCTTAAACAAGTATATAGAAGTTATTTGCGATTTAACTCATAACAATTTTCATATAACGTTTGTGATAGTCTTTTAACAAGTTAGAGAAGTTCTTATCAAAAATATCAAAGATTTTGTACTCACGAAAAGAATACACAATTCAACCCCCCTTCTTATGTATATCATATATTGTACGTAATTTTTATGTTAACGTGTGATTTTCTTCAATTGGTATCATAGCACAGTTTCCAAGAACCACCTTTACAAATTGAGCACAAAGATCCATGGTTGAATAACATGTTTTTATAGCTAAAGGTGCCTCCGTCACAAGACCTCCTGCATTCAATGGTGAAGATTATCATTATTGGAAGG
>JANZXR010029536.1:0-14598 GCA_027575705.1 Erythroxylum echinodendron | reverse complement strand
AACTAGCTCTCCTTTAAGTCCTCCATAAACTAGGAACATATCCTTAGTTCTTCTCAAGTACTTAAGGATATTCTTAAATGTTATCCAGTGAATCTCACCATAACTAGATTGGTATCTACTTGTTATGCTCAAAGCATATGAGACATCTAGTCGAGTACATAACATGGCATATATGATAGATCCAATTATAGATGCATATGGAATCTTACTCATACGCTCAAGCTCTTTACCTGAAGTAGGACAGTCCTTCTCAGAAAGCTTGATGCCATGTGACATAGGCAAGAATCCTCTCTTGGAATCTTGCATACTGAACCTCTTCAGTACCTTATCTATTTATGTACTCTGACTTAGGCCTGTAAGCTTTCTTGATCTATCTCTGCAGATCTTAATGCCTAGAATATAAGTAGCCTCACCTGAGTCTTTCATTTAGAAACATTTCCTTAACCAAATCTTTACACTCTGCAAGGTCAAAACATTGTTTCCAATAAGCAATATGTCATCAACATATAAATCTAAGAAGACAACAACACTCCCACTAACCCTTTTGTAAACGCAAGGTTCATCTTCATTCTTGATGAATCCAAACTCTTTGAATACTTCATCAAAACAAAGATTCCAGCTTCTCGATACTTGCTTCAATCTATAAATGGATCTTTGAAGTTTGCACACCATTTTAGAATTCTTAGGATGGACAAAACCCTCAGGTTGTATCATATATACATCCTCGAGTAAGTTTCCATTAAGGAAAGCTATTTTGACATCCATTTTTCTTATCTTATAATCATAGTTTGCATCTATGGCAATAAGAATTCTAATGGATTTGATCATAACTACTAGAGAAAATGTTTCATCATAATTAATTCGATGAACTTGTCGATAACCTTTAGCAACAAGTCTTTCTTTATAAGTGTGCACATTTCCATCCATGTCGAGTTTCTTCTTGAAAACCCACTTAGATCCAATGGTCTTCAAGCCATCAGATGGATCGATCAAAGTCCAAATTTGATTGTCATACATGGATTGCATCTATGCTTTCATGGCCTCTAACCATTTAGCAGATTCTTGACTTTCCATAGCTTCTTGATAGGTTGTGGGCTCATTATGATCAATGAGCATCACATTATCATCATCAGTAACAAGAAATTCATATCTTTCGAACTCAAGACGAATCCTACCAGATCTACGTAGGGCTTGTGTTGTTGAAGGCTGCTCATCAACAACTTGTGAGCTTGCTCAATGTAATTTTGTGGAACTCAAATTTCTTCAAGTTGTACTTTACTCCCACTGTTTCCTTTGGAAATAAATTCTTTTTCTAAGAAAACACAATTTTGAGCAACGAACACTTTGTTCTCAGATGGGATGTAAAAGTAATATCCTTTAGTTTCCTTAAGATATGCCACAAATAAACATTTTTCATATTTGGGTGCCAACTTGTCAATAGTAAGATGCTTCACGTAATCCTCACAACCCCAAATCTTTAGAAAAGATAGACTAGGACGTTCCCCAGTCCATAACTCATAAGGTGTCTATTCTACAACCGTTGAAGGAATACGGTTCAGTATGAATGCTGTGGTTTCTAAAGCATAACCCCATAAAGACTTTGGAAGATCAGTTTGAGTCATCATTGATCGAACCATATCTAATAAAGTTCAATTTCTCCTCTAAAGCATAACCCTATAAAGACTTTGGAAGATCAGTTTGACTCATCATTGATTGAACCATATCTAATAAAGTTCGATTTCTCCTTTTAGAAACACCATTCCATTGAGGAGTTCCTAGAGGAATCAATTGTGAAACAATTCCACAATCCTTAAGATGATTATCAAACTCTTGGCTTAAGTATTCACCTCCTCGATCAGATCGAAGGATTTTAATTGTCTTGCCAACATGATTTTGTACTTCATTCTTATAATATGGTCGTGTAGTAGACCGTGTAAGTCTACGAAAGCCCGTAAATTTGCCCTATTCCCTTATTTTCTCATTTTCTCTTTTTTATCTCACTCTCCCGCTGTCGCCTCTTAATCTCTTGACCTATTTTTTGTATTTTTCTTGCAAATTTTTAACACCCAAGTAAGTATTCTCATCCATTTCACTTCTTTGCTTAAGTAATTAGGTGTTTTGCAATTTTTAATGATTTTGGCCCAAAAATGTTAGATTTAGGATTTTGAGATTTTGCACAATTTTGCGTGATTTTATGATTAATTGTTGTTTAATAGTTGAATTTTATCCATACCTATTTGATTTATTAGTTCAATTTGATGAATTTTAAAAAAATATTTTTTTGATGAATTACATGAAATTTGAATGAAATTTCACTTGGAATTGCAAATTTGTACGATTCTGCTCACTAATTGTTGAATTTTAATAATTTTTCATGAAATTAGGGTTAATTAGTTGTTTTAATTATTTCAAGTTGTTTCTTGGTTAATTTCATTTTAATTTGATTCTTACCCAAATTCAATGTTTAATTTTGCTAAGTTTGTGTAATTGTTAAAATAGGGTTTTTAATTTCAATTTTAGGGCTAAATATGTAATTAAACAATTAGTTTATTTTTATTTATTAATTATAATAATTTTAATTTTAATTTTGTGATTAGTTAGGTTATTAGTTAATTTTCTAGTTTTATTTATTTATTTGTTTGTGATAATTTATTTTTTATTTTTATGTGATTTAATTTTCGTTGTTAGTTCATTTTCACATTTAATAATTTAGTGAGCATAAGAAAAAAGTCTAAGGAAAGGATATTTTCATAAATTACATGTGAAGTTCTCACATTTACTTAAAGTTTCAAGCACAATGACGAGACCATGACACGTAAAGGAAGTACCTAAGAAGTGACAATGAGGGGAAGTGTCAGTTAGAGACATGATAGGAGCTCGGTCAGTCCACCCACCGAAGCGACCTTTAATACTATTGTTTAATGCGGCAACACATGAGGAGTAGTATCAAAGGCTCAAGTATAAGACATTCGTCACAAGCTGTAATATAGATTTGGAGATGCTAGGGCTAGTAAGTTTGGTCTAACAAGTTTGGGACCTTATCAATGTTAGAGTTTGGGCCTGATTTTTTGAGATTGTATAGCCCTCCTACTAAAAGTTAACAGTCGAGGTGCTTTCCACATTCTTAATGGAGAATATGGAGAAAGGAAGATATGACTGGGATCGACTGAACACCATTCAGTTCCAGCTATTAGGAGCGATGGTCCAAATGATTTATTTAAAATTCTTTGTCATGATGGTGCAATAACAACATAATGTTTATGGGGATGAAAGCATATTTAGAATTAGGGATAGATTTCCCATATGAGATGTCTTCCTAACAGTTTTGGAGTATAATTAGTGATTACGGGAATTATAACCCTAGCAAATCCTAGGCAGCATCATTACAAAACTCGACACATAGATATATTTATGGAATTCTGAGCCACACATTGAGCTGATGGGGTGATAGCCATAGTGTAAAGCCCCAAATTGTACCCTAGTTGGAATGTTAACTATTTATGAAAGTACAAGCATGATAGATGTTAAAAATTGTCATATGATTGTAAGTTATATTGTCAAGGATAAATGTGTCCTTACGAATACAAGTGTGTTCCAAAGGGTTTATGTGATGTGAATTGAATATGATTGTTTATGAATTGGAAATTTGTGTGATTATATGTCATGTGTAAATACATAATACATTTAATAATACATTATTGCAAATTTTTATGCTCATAAGGTATGTTAAGTTTGTTTGGATGTGCATGTACATGTTCAATTCGAGAAAAATGAAATAAAGACACATGTTATGCAGTACATCTTTTGCATGTGATTCTGAAACCTGAAATGGTTTGTTTAAATTTGCCAAGTCCTAGTCGTGGGTAAATAGGCATGCCTAGAAGGGTCTGCAGCTGCTCCTGTGACACTTCGGTGTCTCCTGTTATCTAGACATAAGTCTCTCCTTTTATGTGATACCAATCATGGTATCTCCTGTTCTGGTCCCGTTACCCGCTTCTATAAAAAGGATTAGCAGGCTAATATATTTTGTATTCTGATACATGTTTAATTTTTTTATAAACAAATTTTGATTTGAAATAAGATAAATTTCAATCTGATACAAGATGAATTCCGATCTGATACAGGTTTTGATCTATTTTGGCACAATTATGTTATGTTTGAGACTTGTGTGTTCTGTTCTGAAGCAATGATATTATGTTCTGAGACATACAATGTTTGATTTGCTCCACAATATGAAAAAGTAAAGATTATTGGTGATATGATTTGATTCTGTACATGTGAATACTAAACGACAGTTAGAGACAGTCGTCAGTTTATATCTTGTTTAGTTATTCCTCACTAAGCTACGTGTTTAGCACGGTGGTTTTGCTTCCGTATAGGTTTTGATAAGAAGTCTTAAAACTGGGATAAAGAGTACCATGTGTAAATTATGTTCTGAATATGACCCAACCATTGATGAATGAAATGTATGTTCCTTGAGTTTCTAGAAATGCTTTAGTATGATTTAGATTATTTTGGTTATGTTTTGTATAGCATCGACATATCCTCCCAAAGGGTATATGGGTGTTACACATAGCATTGTGGGGAACTTAAATGTGTTTTATCTTTGGAGTATAAGTGAGAGGATGCCGATCCACGTAGGAAACATGTTAACCCAATTTATTTGTCATCAAAACGAACCAAAAAAAAAGATTAGCACGATCTAGATGGGACCTTATATGAATAAACTGGCACAACAAATGGGGCTCTTCAATAGATTACTACCGATGAAACTGATGGGCACCATGGCAACATTAAAACTTGACATAATGAAGCATATACACAAGGTAAATAGACGGTAAGGATCTCCGAGTAATATCTACAGATTAATTGGAATTTTCGATAAGCTAGCAACATCAAGAGGAGCTAGAGAGGAGCTGCACATCGTAAAGCAGTCACTATCAGTATATAAGCTACCGTTCCGTATCGACCGGGTAGTACCGTACTAGTCAAAAATCAGAACAGTACTCTACATTACGGTACCGACCCTGGGTACCGGTCGGTACCAGACCTTATCAGTCAGTACCGACCAGTACCTATGATATCGGATGGTACCGGGCTGGTACCGTAAATCCTTAAAAGTTTGAGGATTAAAATGAAAAAAAAGCTACTTACTATCCCCTAGATCTGGCTTCTCCGCACCGCAGTTCTGTTTCTGCTCTTCTCTCTCGCTCTCACTCAACCTCTGCTCTCATTTTCTCTCTTAATTCATCGCTCCTCTGATGGTCCTCGCCTATTGTCACCGACTCCCGATGATTCGCAGCGCTCTCCAGTGGTCCTCCGCTGCTCCTCCACCATATGACGTCGCACCTCGCCCGATCCACGCCTTCGTCTATCACTAGTCAACTACTCGATGCCTCCATTTGTCACTGGTCGCTCGATCGACGCCTTCCTCTGTCGCTAGCCACGCCTTCACCTGTCGCTGGTCACGCCTCCATCTCCAACGACCACCAACACCTCTATCTCCGACGACCTCCATCTAAGTCCAAGACCCGATATTGTCAATATTTCTGATAATTATTGGGTGGGTTTTTTTATCAATTTGTGGTATAATATTTCTAATGATTAATTGTGATTTTATGTCTGTGTTGTGACTTGTGAGTTGTGAATGAGGAATGAAATTGATGAGATTGTGAAGGATTTGAAGTTGATTGTAATTGAGATGGTTTAAAGTTGGTGATGGTGTGATGAAGCTTGTGTTTGAGAATTGAGTTGAGACCAAATTCCGGTAAATTGTTTGTGTCGGAGGAAGTTGGTTGGTGGTTAAAAAAATTGTGAAATTTGTGGTTAGTTATTGGTTCGGTTGGAACTTGGATTATGGTTTTGCATTGGTAATGAAAAATTAAAAACATAAAATTTGTGTTTGTTATTTGTTTAGTATTGGTTTGGTTGAATGAGATTTGGTAATTAAATTTTAAAATGGGTTTGGTAATGCGTATGGGTTGGTATAAATTGGTAATAAAAATGGGTTTAGTTTGGTATTTGGTAATGAAAATGGGTTGGTATTTGGTAATGAAAATGAGTTTATATTTGGTAATGAAAATGAGTTTGGTATTAGTATTTGGCAATGAAATTTGGTATTTGGTCAATTTGTTAATTGTTTGGTTCATGAAAATTCAAAGTTATATATTGCAATGGATTGTGGTTAATTGTAATGGAAAAAAAAGTAATAGAAGTTTGTAGGTGCTTGCTTTAAATTGAAACGAAAGGAACCTTTCATTGCTTGCATCCGAAAGAAACAAACTTAAGGAAGAAAACGTAATTCCTATTACAGGGCCAATTTACATTTTATTTTATAAATATAAGTACGAGGCTTAATTTGATATTTAGTGACTTTGCTAGTCTTGCTCAAATAATGCCATTTTGGGATTTTTATATTCTCCCCTATTGTATGATAACAAGTTCCATCTTCATTGAATGTGAATGTGTATGGAAGGGTAGTAAAAGAAAACGAATGTTACTTTTCTTCCTCTTCTTCTTCAAGTCGTAGACGTTAAAACGTAAGTCATTATTAATTGCAATGTTTAATGTATATATTAGTTTTTAAATTTCAATTTTGTTCTAATAATTTTATCTAAATTTACAATGAAATATTTTATTATCCCAAATATTTTTTATTCATCTTAATTATTATAAGAGCCTAAGAGGACAATTAGTAAAAAAAACTGTGTGCTAATGGTTTGGATGTTCTTTATATATCATTGCTAATTTTGTTGATAAAACTAACATCTTTATATTTTTGCTATAGATAAATGGAAGAAAGCTCAACCACTCCTGATCAAACTACTTCAGAAAGAAATAATGATCCAGTTTAGGCTCATGCTACATTAGTCCTAAGCCAGAAAAATCAAACAATTTGCTTGTTTTATACCAAGCATTTGAAAGGTGGAGGAATCACTCGATTGAAGAAGCATTTAGTTAGGGTTAAAAGAGATGTAGGACCTTGTAAAAAAATAAGTCATGATATGAAGTGACAAATGAAAACAGTGCTTAATGAATATCAATATGAGAGAGATAGAAGGGAAAGGTTAAATTTTGAAATTGGTAGTGGAAGTTAATTTTCTAGTTTTCATGGTGATTATGGAAATGTTGAAGGTGGTAGTGGTAGTGGTGGTAGTGGTACTGGTAGTGTTCCATCTCAAGGTCAAAAAGAAGCATATGAACCTAATGTGAGGAAGAAAAGAAGGCAGACTAGTTTCTTAGCACCACGAATAACCCCTGGGTCCCAACCTTCAATTCATAGTGCAATGCAATCAAGATATGCAGCTCACAATGTTGATATGGCACTCGCTAGAACGTGGGATAATACAAGTTCGTCATTTAATGCTTCTCAGTCTTATTATTATCAACCAATGATTGATGCAATAGCCTTTTATGGTCTAAGATATAGAGGTCCTTCGATTAATGATCTAAGAGGTAAACTTTTCAGTTGCTCTGTTTCTGAAATTAGAAGTTATTTGGCTGAAAGAAGAGCTAGTTAGGGTACTTTTGGATATTCAGTTATGTGTGATGGTTGGATAAATAGGAGACAAGAGCCTATTATTAACTTTTTGATTTATTATACAAATGGCTCTAAGTTTTTGAAATATATTGATGCATCTGGCCTGATTAGAAATGCTGAGACTTTGTTGGAGATATTTAATGAAGTTGTGAATGAAGTAGGCTAGAAAAAATTGTTCAATTTATTACTGACAATGATTGACGGGAAAAAGGATGCAAAATACATATAATTCATTTTTTGGACTCCTTGTGTTGCACATTGCATTGACCTAATGTTGGAAAATATAGGAGATGCTAGGTATTTTCCTGTTATTGGTGAGATAATGCAAAAAGCTAAAATATGATAAAATTTATTTATAATCATGCATGGGTGTTGAATTTGATGAGAAGGGAATTTGGTAGGAATTTGTGTTGCCCTATTGTGACAAGATTTGCAGCAAATTTCTTATCATTTCAATCTTTTGTTTCACTGAAGAAAGAGTTAAGGGAAATGTTTACAAGTGATAAGTGGGTTACATCTCAGTATGTTAGGTCTAATACTGGAGTGGAGGTTTGTAATATCATATTAGAAGATAGAGAATTTTGGTCACAATGTCAATTTGTCATCCAAGTTTGTGAGCATTTGGTGAGGGTGCTTCGGTTGGCTGATAGTGAAGTAAAGCTAACAATGGGTTATATTTTTTATGCCTTGGAGAGAGCGACGGAAGCAATCAAGGATAATCTAAAACATAGGCTTTCTTTGTACATGCCCTATCTTTCAATTATTAATGAGAGAAGGGAAAGACAACTTTCTTCTCCATTGTTTGCAGTTGAGGCATTTTTGAATCCAAGTGTTTATTTTAGACTGGATCTTAATAAGCAAGCTGAAGTAAATCAAGGAATGCTTTTAACAATCACAACAATTGTTAGCACTGACTCGATGCAAGATCTATTAAGCTCACAAATGGAGCTTTATAAGATGTCTTATGGGGATTTTGGAATGCCGATTACTATTCGACAAAAAGGAAAACTTTCTGCAGGTATTAGTTATTTCCTTTTTTATTTGTTGAAAATTAATTATAACATTATTTTGTTTATAACCCTGCTTTTGTTATCTTATAACTTACGGTTTCTTGGTGGGATCAATTCGGAAATCATGTTCTAGAATTGAAAAGATTTGCAATTCGAATTTTAAGTCAATGTGTGAGTGCAACAGGCTGTGAAAGAAACTGGAGCACATTTGAATTTATCCACTCCAAGAAAAGGAATAGATTGGAGCATAAGAGGCTGAATGACTTGGTTTTTGTTTAATACAATTTAACGCTTCGGGAAAGGTATGTTATTATCATTACTAATTTCAATAAAATTTCTTATAATTTTTTACGAATTAAATTATATCCCACTTTTTTGTGATTGTCAGAAATAGGAATTGTTGAGAATTGTTGGAAATGAAAATTGTTTTATGAATATTATGTGATTGTTGGAAATGGGAATTGCTGAGAATTGTTGAAATGGAAATTGTTTATGAATGTTTTGTGGTTGTTGAAAATGGAATTGTTGAGAATTGTTGGAAATGGAAATTGTTTATGAATGTTTTGTGATTGATGGAAATGGAAATTGTTGGAAATGAAAATTGTTTATGAATATTTTGTGATTGATGGAAATGGGAATTGTTGAGAATTGTCGAAAATGAAAATTGTTTATGAATGTTTTGTGATTGATGGAAATGGGAATTGTTAAGAATTAATGGAAATGAATATTGTTTATGAATGTTTTATGATTGATGGAAATGGGAATTGTTGAAAATTGTTGGAAATGAAAATTATTTATGAATGTTTTGTGATTGCTGAATATGGGAATTGTTAGAAATGGAAATTGTTTGTGAATGTTTTGTGATTGATAGAAATGGGTATTGTTGAGAACTTTTGAAAATGGAAATTGTTTATGAATGTTTTGTAATTGATGGAAATGGGAATTGTTGAGAATTTTTAGAAATGAAAATTGTTTATGAATATTTTGTGATTGTTGGAAATGGAAATTGTTGAGAATTGTTGGAAATGGAAATTGTTTATGAATGTTTTGTGATTGTTGAAAATGAGAATTGTTGAGAATTATTGGAAATTGTCAGGAAAGATATTTTATTATCATTGTTATTTTTAATATAATTTCTTATAACTTTTTAATAATTCTAATTTATTGTTTACTCGGAGCCTTAATAGTACAAGAAGTTCAAATAATCCAATTTCCATTGATAACGTCGATGTTTTGGCAGATTAGATTTCTGAAGAACCAAATTTGGTAGATTTCAATGACTTGGAAGATAATCTTGGATGGGAAAGCCTTGACATATCATTTAGTGCATTAAATTTGAATGATAATGATGATAAAGCTCCTCTCAATGATGAGGATTTTGTACGAAATGATAACTGAGGTCAGTGCAGTTATAGCGGATATCCTCCTGTTGACGATTGAATTTCATTGCAAGTTATTTTTCCTCTTCTTTTAATTTTTCTTATATTTGATTTTTATCATTTTACGTTGAATTCTATATATGTGATGTAATTGTAAATGTTTTTGTTTCACGTTTGACTTCAACTTGATTGTTTACACGTCATGATGAAATTGTAATAGTTAAAGGATATTTATTGTTCTTTTATTGGATATTTTGATGTGATTATTATTTATTAAAATTTTGAATTTATATTATTGTAGTATTTTAAATACTTTGTATTATTCTTATTTTTATATTTGTATTATAATGATTGTCTTTTTTCATAATAATTGTGGTTATTATTTATATGTGAAATAATTTAAAATTATTGTCATTTTATATTAAATTATTAATTGTGATTATTATTTATTATTAAAATTTTTGAAAACAGGGTTGATGTAAACCTGTAAAGTATACAGTATATAACTGTACAATATATCAGTGGACTATTTTGCAAATTTTAAAAATTGGAGGGACTATTTCATAAATATAAAAAATTACCTGAAACGGTACCCAGTATTGACCGATACCCATATATTACTGTACCAGAACTTAATCCGGTACCGAGTCCGGTACGGTATTCACAACTTTGGTCACTATGGCTGCATTCATTGCTGTCCTAGATGGGAGAAGTAGCACACAAGGATGATAGTATGGAGGTACCTATGGTGTGAACACCTTACCTAGTTCAACTAGAGATAGCTTAGTTAGACAGATGGTTAGGGCAATACTCATCAGATTATCAGAGTACAACAAATGGAGATGGTAGAGTAGATAGGCCAGCTTGAGATGATTGTTAGATGGATGGGATAACTATTGTTGCTAATGGTAAACCATCAGTATAAAATTTTTCAACCTCCATCATTTGGTACAGGTGCATCATCATCAACTCCTCCACATTTTAAGGATCAATGGCTCGATTACCCTCCATCAATGGATAGGCTAGAGTCACAACAAGATGGAGATACCTAAATTTGGTTTTTCTTTTATTTTTCTCTCTTTATTTGTGTATTTTTATTTTCTTTCTGTTGTTATTTATTTTGTTTAAACATTAATGCAATGTATTTCCATTCATTTAATTTCCATATTTCTTAGTTATCTTTGTTATTTTTATTCCCTTTTATCTTTTCATCCCTTTTTATTTATATTTTTCTAGGAAGATTGTATCTAGTATTGGATGGATCCTGATAGGCGTAGTTTATATTATATTTTAATAGGTGTTTTAATGTGTTTATAGGTGTCAATTAGATGATTATTGCATGTTTAGGCTTAGAATTATGTTAATGTGATTGTTTGTTTATGTTTTAAGTGTTATATGGTTTAGTGCATGATTTTAGATCTTAATCTTGTGTTTCTTGAGGTGTTTGATATGTTTGTTAGTGACGGAAACCAGATAAGTGAAGAATGAAGGAAGCTAAAATATGTATGGATTATATGGCAGGGTCACAGTTGTACATCTAAGGTCACGATTGTAACACACGATCATGATAAATTCTTGCTCATTTTTGGAACCAAATGATGATGGTAACTAGAATTAACCCTAAGACCCTCAGATACCATAAAAGAATATAAAACACTTCAAAAGAGGCAGCCGCTATCTTATCAAATTTGTGTCAAGCAAGGAGGATCAAGAAAGGCACTGGAGAATTTCCAGATATCCAGATTCAGTCCAAATCAAGTTTTTCTTTCTCTCCTTTTGTTATTTTCCTTAAACTTGATGTGTAAACTAGATTTGAAGACGATGTTTACATTTATAAAGTTCTAATTTTCCATATTAGGATTTGTTCTTAAGTTGTTTTGTGACTTGATTTTCATTGATTTCAATACAATATTCTAGTGTTGTGATATTTAGGTATTATAATACTTTAAAAATAAATTGAGAGAGTAATTTGAAAGTATTCGGATTAGGTCATGTAATGAGAGTTGGTGACTTAATAGGTCATGCAAATATCAAATTGATAATCATACAAAGAGTGATCTTGTGTGAAAACTTAGTTATTTGATAGATCATTTAAGAACTAGTTGAAAACATTAGGAAGTTTTTGTGAATCGAGAGATTACAAGATTTTGAATTTCATAATCAATTAGGGTTAATCAATTAGGTCTTAACAGAGAGTAATCAAACCCTTAAAAAATCTAGTATGAACACCTAATTAAATCAATAGTGGTTAAGGGAGAAAAATAACTACATAATGAATCCTAAGCTTCATCCTTGATTATCCTTACATAATTATGGCAGCTTAATTATTAGTTGGTTACTTAATTTTATTTGATTGCTTTAATTTTTGTTATTTAATTTCATTCAAATCATATTTTAATACCTTAGACAAAGTTAGGTTTACTTAGTTTTAACTAGTTCCTCGTGGGATCAACACCTTTGATACTATAAGTTTATGATCCGTATACTTGCAAATATTGAGGGTTTTATTATAAGTAAAACTTGCTTAACAAGTTTTTGGCATCATTGCTGCAGAATTAGTTTAGGAATAGTTGAATTCCTTTGTTTTAAGGATTTTTTTTCCTTTCTTGTTTCGCATTTCTAACTAGCATCTCAAGTCACAACGCCTTTATCTGAGCATGCATTTTATGAAATGCATCAAGTACTGAATAGATCACACACAAAATCTCATACAAATGTTCAGATGATAGTTTCATACTCATCGGACCTCAGTTGGGCATTCAGCTATCGCTGAGAATCAAATATTATTCAAACATTAATAATCATACACAATATCAAATTAAATACTTCCAATACATGCCCAACTATTAAACTCCTCGGACCTCAGGTCCAACATCCAGAAGCATCACACAACAGTTCGATAATAGTGGGACTTTAACAAAATCAAGGTACATACAAATCAAATCAATCCTAGGAAATCATCTAGGTTGACTCACAGTGTACTCCTAGAAGCTATTGCCTGGATGGTCCGGTAATGTCCGTCTATCGTCTAATGCGTTCCTCTAAAACAGACAAAGCATATTCGTAATTACCATCTTTTTTATGAACGTATAAAAAATGATCGAAGTATAGGAAATATGCACGATGCATGTTCAATGGTAGTTCTGGGGTCTCTTCACAACCTCACTCTTTCTTATCAAAACTTATTATAAACTATCAATATCGCGATTCACTCCTTATTGGTCCCTTTGGACGGCACTCTCTCAGGTCTCTCATAAACTTAGGGGAATACAATGAGTATAGGTTTATTTACGAAAGGTGCATCTTTACAGACAATGCACCCTTACGGAAGAAGATGAATTACAGAAGAAGACGATTTACATAAGAAGATGACATAACCCAGAGGAAGCTGACGTCATCATAGAAGTCTCCCTCTTAGTATAACTTTTTCTACAGAGATTGGATTCAATTGTTCTTTACATGAATCGAAAGAGGGAATCAAGATATACAAACTTCATGAAGAGCTCAAAGGCCAATTTTATCTTCTGAAGGATCGAAAATGGGACAGAAGATAGGTATAGATGAACATAGAAGAAGCAAAACACAGAAGGAGTTTATACACAATAACATAGACGGAGTTCATTCGTCTGTGAACAATAATAGAGACGAAGAGTATAAACAGTAGTATAGACGAAGTTCATTCGTTTGCGAATAGTAATACAGACGAAGAGCATGAACAGTAAAATAGACGAAGTTTATTCGTCTGTGAATAATAACATAGACAAAGTTTATGAACAGTAACATAGACGAAGTTCATTCGTTTGTGAACAGTAACAAAGACGAAGAGCATAAACAGTAACATAGACGAAGCAATACAGAGGAAGATGACATCACTCATCATCATAGAAGAAGTTGGTTCACAGAGGATATGAAACACAGACGAAGTCTGGCTCGTAAAGAAATATATCTTGACAACGATGCATCCTCACAGAAGAAGATAACTTGCGATAGAGAATAACTCATAAAGGATGCATTTTCATCTGTAATAGAACTTACAACAACAGAGAATGATTTGTAGAGGATGCATTTGCATCCTTACAGAGAGAGATGACGTCACCTAAAGGAAATTGACGTCATCATAGAGGATACAATACAAAAGACGGGAGGAGTAAAACATATCATCTCTCGTGCCTATACAAATTCTATACATCATTTCCATTGCTATTACACTTCCAAACAGGCAAGTATTATCTATACTACTCCCTCCTTAGCTCCAAAACACCAAACAACTTCAAGGAGCCAAAACTCATATACATACCAAAATCACAGACTACTATTTATGCTCACATGTTCTTTCTGCATTTTCTTTCTTCTTTGGTTACTTTTTAACTTAACTAATATCCAGGACCCTCATATCTATTCTCTACACTGCAAACCCCCTTTTTCTTTCAGATATATGTATATCAAACATGCACATGCTTATTTACACAGTGGAAACAACATTATAACCACTTACTTGCTTAGCAAGTGCTCAATGTAAGTGCTTTAACACTGAAATAGGAATCAACACCACAAAGGCTGCAAGGTCGCTATTCGGTGGTGAAGGTCAGGGAAGAGAGTTGCTATACGGAGTATTTCAGTTAGGAATGGAAACTATGATAGATTCTTCCTAACTTAAACAATATAATAC